>SKCR01039799.1:0-140858 GCA_019454045.1 Zanthoxylum bungeanum
CCTAATTGGATTAGGAGTAGTTCCGTTAGCAGCTGAGCCGTTCCATTGTATTGTGACAATAGCGGGGCTATAGCACAGGCTAAGGAACCAAGGTCTCATCAACGATCCAAACATGTTCTTCGATGATTCCATCTGATTCGAGAGATCATACATCGTGGCGATGTGAAGATCGAGAAGATCGCATCAGAGGATAATATTGCAGATCCGCTGACGAAGGCTATTCCTCGGGAAAAGTTTGAGCGACATGTACATAGTTCAGGTATTAGATGCTTGAGTGACTGGCTATAGGCCAAGTGGGAGATTGTTAGACAGTAATGACCCATAGCGTCACTATTTTGTAAATGATATTGTATTATTGTACAAAATCAACTATGTAGTAATGAAATTGCCTTTTACCGTTTTGTAATTTAATTACTTTGATATATAAATGTAAAAGTCCCTATGATTAGTTCCGGATTGTGATGATATGAGACAGTATCAATCCATAAAGGTTTAATCATTAAATATCCCTAGTCGTAGTATTATCGAGATTTTACATCGATAATGCGGAATAGACTAGTATTGCACTTGTGCATGTTGTGAGGGCACAACGGCATAGTTCTCATATATTTAAGTATTGGATACTTATGCAAGTGCGGTAGGAGGTTTTGTTTTACCGATGGTACGGAAAATAGCTTCGCTCTGGATAGACCCCCCGGAGTCCCATTGGTAGTATGTCTGCGTGTCTATGGAGTCCGCTTCAGGGTAGGTGCATATGATCTTAACCTGAGATTTGCATCGCTAGTACTTACGACAATCGGTAAAATTTAGGTTTGGTGGTCCAGGGCTTTAACGAGTTCTGTGTATGCCTCTTCTGGGTTTATCGAGAATCATAGTGTACTGGGTGTGATGTCAAGATGGGAGTATCACTTCAGACATATGGAGATGATGATCGCGAGGGATTCAGAACTAGTACTCTATAATGGTTGCAACCATCGGGATAATATGACTAGGTCAGGATTATCCGATTCAAAGAGACTGGTTGCTTGACATCCGATATGTGTTTCGGACGGGGCAGACACTTATCCAGCCCCAGCCCTAGCATGTGATCATCCGATACTGGTTCTATATACACTATACTACGGTATGCTACGCCTGTTATAGATCTAATATTCCAGTAAGAATATTTCTAGAGAATTGGGTAGGCATGGCGTTTTGCTAGAAGCTAACCATGTCTTGTAAATCGGTAAAAACGTAGTACTTGGTACGTACGTGTTCGAATAGTTCGACAACCGGATTTACTGCCAACATATCTAGAGGTCTCTTGGGTCGCTTCCCGAAGATTCACCGATGACGTATGATTCAAACTCGATTAATCTTGGATTAATTACGGAGAGACTTTATCTTGGATAAACTCTGTATAAAGAGAGAGAACGATTAATTTAGAATTAATCGTAAAATTATTATATTCGATATAATAAACGGAATTCGATTTCGACGCGAAATTGAAATTAGATTTTAATTCGGGCAAATGAATTAATTTAGAATTAATTCGTTAGCGACGTAAATAATAATTTCGCTAGGCGCAATTATTTATTTAAATTCGATTTAATAACGTCGCGACGTAAGCTCGATATTTCGGAAATATCGAACCCGAACGCGTGAGTGCAAGTGGGCCCACTTTCATTTGGAAACGTGTGGGGCCCACATGACACTTGTCATTATTTGTATTTTTTAATCAAGATGCAATGCATGAAGATAGTGTACAAAGCACTCAAAGATAATGCATGGAAATTGAGTGTTAGACACTCTAAGTCTTTGCATGGTTTTGTGTTATATTATATTATTATTTAATATAATTATAACATAAATATAATTGATTTTTGAGACAAAAATCAATGACTTCTCTCCCTCTCTAATTACCGAAACTGTGACAGTTTCTTGGCTCTCCATTTTCAGGTTTTTGTTGCAAAAGCTTGAAGAATTTGTGTTGTTTGGAACATAAAGAACACATCTTTGGCTAGCACCATCAAGGGATCATACAAGGTGTTATGGGAAACTCATCTTAGAGCTTGGAAGGATCAACTAAAGCTTGGAGCTTCTCTTTACTGCTTGGCCGAATTCCCCACTGCACAAAGGAGCAATTTTCGCTTCATCCATAGCATCCACATTTGGCTTTTGTGAGTATTGTTTCCGCCATTACTTCAATCTAGTTCATTCTTATATATATCTTGCTTGTTTTTGATCTTGGAAAATGGTTATTAGATTTCCAACAAGTCCGACGACCGACTTTACTGCTAACATATTCGGAGATCTCATGGGTCGCTTCCCAAAGATTCACCGATGACGTATGACTCGCACTTTAATTAATCTGGGATAATTGGATGAAAGAGAAAATTAATCTAGGATTAATTGCGGAGATATTTTATCTGGGATAAAATATCAATTAAAGAGAGAGAACGATTAATTTGGATTAATCGGTAAATCAATATATTTTATATATTAAACGAAATTGGACTTCGACGCGAAATTAAAATTAGATTTTAATTCGGGCGAACGAGTTAATTTAGAATTAATTTGTTAGCGACGTGAAAAGTGATTTTGCTAAGCGTAATCATTTAATTACGACGCAACGGAAAATTCGTTAATTTGGAATTATCGAACCCGAGCCCGGGATTATTTGCGAGCGCATTCGCATTTCGAATTCGAGTGCGGCACGCAAGTTAAATCGAGCGTCAAATCGCTAGTCACTTTGAGTGATGTGACTGTTGGACAATTATGACCCATAGCGTCACTATTTGTACAGATCACGATGTTGTTGTACAAATTAACTATGTGAAAAAGGAGATTGCACTCTTACCATATGTGATTAGATCACCTAGATATATAAATGATAAAAGGTCCCTGTGATTTGTTCCTGGATTGAGAATGATATGAGACCGTATCAATCCACGAAGGATAAATCATTAAACATCCCTAGTCAGAGCATTATCGAGATTGGACATCGATGAATGCGTAAAAGACTAGTATTACACTTGTGCGCATTGTGAGGGCACAACGACATAGTTCTCATATATTTGGGTATATGATACTCATGCAAGTGTAATAGGAGATTGTGTTTCACCGATGGTACGGGAAATAGCTTCACTCTGGATAGACCCCCTCAGAATTCCATTGGTATTATGACTATGTGTGTATGGAAATCCGAAATCAGGGTAGGTGTATTTGGTCTTAACCTGAGACTTGCACCGCTAATACTTGCGACAATCAATATACTTTGGTTGAGGTCGTCCAGGGCTTTAACAGGTTTTATGTACGCCGATGCTGGGTATATTGAGAATCGTAGTGTGTTGGGTGTGATGTCAAGAAGGAAGTGTCACTCCAGTCATATGGAGTTGATGATCGCACAGGGATACAGAACTGGTTCTCTATATAAGGTTGCAACCGTCGGGATAATATGACTTGGTCATGATTATCCGATTTTAAAGAGACTAGTTGCTCGTTATCCGATATATGCTTCGTACGGGGCAGACACTGTACCAGCCCCGGCCTCGCATGTGATCATCTGATACTGGACATAAATACGCAATACTACGTATACTACGCCTGATACAGATCCTTTATTCCTGTAAGGATATTTCTGGAGAATTGGGGAGGCATGTCGCTTTGCTAGAAGTCAACCTTATCTTGTAATTCGGTACAAACGTAGTACGAGGTACTTACGTGTTCGGATAGTCCGACGACCGAATTTACTGCCAACATATCCGGGGATCTCATGGGTCGCTTCCCAAAGATTCACCGATGACGTATGACTCGCACTTTAATTAATCTGCGATTAATTAGATGAGAGAGAATATTAATCTGGGATTAATTGCGGAGATATTTTATATGGGATAAAATATCAATTAAAGAGAGATAACGATTAATTTGGAATTAATCGATAAATTAATATATTTGATATATTAAACGAAATTGGATTTCGACGCGGAATTAAAATTAGAATTTAATTCTGGCGAACGAATTAATTTAGAATTAATTCGTTAGCGACGTGAATAGTGACTTCGCTAGGCGTAATCATTTAATTGCGTCGCAACGGAAAATTTGTTAATTTGGAATTAGCGAACCCGAGCCCGAGATTATTTGCGAGCGCATTCACTTTTTTAATTCGAGTGCAGCACGGAAGTCAAATCAAGCGTCAAATCGCTAGTCGCATCAAGCGTCAAATCACTTGTCACTTTGAGTGATGTGACTTGACAACTTGTGATTGAGTGATGTGTATGGTTGGCATTTGTGGGCATTAATTTCCTTGACTTTTGAAACCAAATTTTGTGTATTTGATTTGTAAAATCAATTACCAAAATTACATAACACATTTATCTCTCTCTCTCCTCCATTCTCTTCATATTTCTCACGCCCAAAGGGCTGCACATTTTCTGGTTTATGGTTCACCAAAACCGTGAATGGGGAAGCAAGTGTGATGATTTGTGGCAAATTTCTAGAGTGCTAGCACACTCTGGGATCATGCGAAGGTGATAGGGAAGTCCACCCATGAGCCGGGAATCCCCACGATGAAGCTTGGAGCTTGGAATTGATTCAAAATGGCCGAACCAGTGAGCAAGATGCAGCCCACTACAGTGACTGTGAGGAGCAGAAATCTGAAATTTTTGTTGCCCAAAGCGTCGCTCAACCGCTCGATGTAAGTATTATGCGACTTCTCGAATGTATTCACATATGTTCATGCTTGATTTATGATCCTTGGGACCTAGATAATCTCCAACAATGGTATCAAAAGCTTGGTTAAAAGCATGAAAATAATTTAGGGCTTAAAATTGGGCAAACTTGATTTTGAGCATTGTTAATGAAATTGGATGGATTAGTATGCTTAAATGTGTTTGAATTAAGGATTGATTGGATCAATTTGTTGAAATTGTGTTTGGAACAAATTTCCCCAATTTTTTTAGCTTGGCCGAAAATAATTCCCTATGTGTTCTTGGTGATTTTTTTATTTTTTGATTCATTGGATGAGTTGGAATCAATCAGGAATATGATTTAATGTTGATTGTGGATTTAATCGGATTGAAACCGAATCGGACATAATTTTCCCTTCCATTGCCGAGAACAATAAGCATGATTTGGGTTTGATTTTTTGATTAATTTGTGTTGGACACTAATTGATGTAAATGAGCATGATTAATTAGCCTAATTTGTGTTTTGGAAATATTGATTTGGGTGATTAATTATGTTAATACACTTTAGTTTAATTAAATGGGAAATTTGGAATTTTTGTGTTTAATTAAATTGGGCTTGAAATTGTATTGGGCTTAAATGTTGTTATTGAGCTTAATGGGCTTTGTTGTACAAAGTTGGGTTAAGGCAAATTGGATTGGATCCAATTGGGCCCAAAACCGCTTCCATAAAGCCCAAATACAACAAATGGAACTTTAAAGTTTTATGGGGCCTAATGGGCCAAGATTGATTTCTGGGCTTATGGGGTAACTCCCGGATTGGATTTTGGTTATTCGGTTTGAACCGAGTTGACCAAAAGCCCACGCCTTAAGAAATTAATTAAAAGCCCATTGGACTTTAATTAAATTGACGTTGGACGTTAATCGGGCTTTGAGACCCGTAACGATTAATTTGGAAATTAAGTCGTAAAGGTTCGTAAATAAAGTGTGACATTTAATTTGGAATTAAATAGTGAATTAGAATTGAATGCATATTAAATTGGATTTAATGATGTAGTTTAATTTAATTCAAGAATTCATACTTTGAGTACTTATTCGCAAAACGAGTTTGACTCGAGCAAAATCAAATTGTTGTTTGAACATTGGATGATCACTAATTATCAGATTAATTAATCGGATTAGATTGATTGATAACATGCTTGTGTGAATACATGGTTGCGAAGCATGAATAATGTATATCGGATGGATATTAGATGGGTGGGGCAATTTTAGAAATTGTAATAAATTTGGAATTTATTAATTGGACCTGCGTGTCCAGCCTTATTACCTCCTAATTCTTTGTATTCTCTTCTCACCTATTCCCCTCAATGTAAATGAGGTTTCTTTAGAAGTGTAGTGTAACGGGTAGAAGCAAATACATGTGCTAGCGGGAGAGAGAAGGGGGAGATTTGATCTAGGATCATTGTGAAAAGTATCCATCCGCACATCATTATTACTTTATCATATACGCTTTATTATGTATTTAGAATGCATGTTTAAGGGTGTATGATGATGAGACCTTAACAAAGATAATAAATTGGTTGCCAATTTGCACGCGAAAAACCCTCGCAAAATATTAAGCGTTTTTCCTTCCATTGAGTGATTCTCACTCAAGATCCGAGACTGGCATTGGCTTGTTGGCCAAAGTCAAGGCCTTTGTCCGTCGAGGATGTGTTTGAATCACGAGAGCTTTGTTACATGTCAGTGTCTTGTCCAAGTTGTGGTTTGTTGGCCAAAGTCAAGACCACTTCTTGTCCATCGATATTGGTTACGAAGCTTTCCATGGTCAATGGGTCGCGCTTAACTGGGATCACTAAGTTTGTTGTGCCAAAGCCAAGGCTTAGTTGATTCAGAGGAAAAATGATAGGCAATACATTGGATGTATTGGCATATATAAGATATATGTTTCGGACTTGGATGTCCCCCTACCGGATCTAGGAATTGGATTGGATCCAATCGATCTTAGAGATCTACCTAGTTAATTATCATACAATTTGTTGGCCAAAGTCAAGATTGTGTGATATTTAACGGGATCCTACCCCACTAGGAAATGCGGTTTCCCGAGTACTCGATGTTGGTTTCTAATTAGGTCCAAGGATCATCAAACAAGCAAGAAAAAACGCATGAATACTTCAAGTAGTAAGGCGGAATACATACTCACATTGAATGGTTTGATGCTAGGAAGAACAAAACCCATTTTCCTCCTTGTTGAAGCTCGGTTTTGTGCTCCTTGAGCTGCTGGACTGCACATTTTTGTTATGTTTTGGCTCCTCCAAAATCGGCCATTGAAGACCTCCATTGAAGCTCCAAGCTTCAAGCTCCAAGAATGGATTCCAAGCTCATAAATTTGTTTCCATATCACCTATGTATAACCCAAGGTGTGCTAGCAATTCTTCATCTTCCTTGCTTCTCATTTTATTCGGTCAAACCAGAAAATTTTGAGAAGAAATTCGGCTCCAAGCGTGAGAGGGAGAAGAGAGAAAAGAGAGGGAAAAAGGGTTTCATGGAAATTGTAAAAGAGAGAGAGAAAAATTGAAAAGAAAAAATTGTATTTGGCTTTTTATATTTTCTAAAATATTAAAACCATTTACCAAATTTTTACTTTTCCTTAAATGCTAAAGTCAAAAAGCAAAAAGAAAAATTGCTTTTCAACTACTACATCAATCACTCAAATCAAGTGACCACATGTCACATCACTCAAAGTGACATTGATTTGACACTTGATGTGACTAGCGATTTGACGCTTGATTTGACTTGCGTGCCGCACTTGAATTCGAAATGCGAATGCGCTCGTAAATAATCCCGGGCTCGGGTTCGCTAATTCCAAATTAATGAATTTTCCGTTGCGTCTTAATTAAATGATTACGCCTAGCGAAATCATTATTCACGTCGCTAACAAATTAATTCTAAATTAATTCGTTCGCCCGAATTAAAATCTAATTTTAATTCTGCGTCGAAATCCAATTTCTAATAATATATCAAATATATTATTTTATCGATTAATTCCAAATTAATCGTTCTCTCTCTTTAATTAATATTTTATCCCAGATAAAATATCTCCGTAATTAATCCCAGATTAATTTTCTCTCTTCTAATTAATCACAGATTAATAAAGTGCGAGTTATACGTCATCGGTGAATCTTCGGGAAGCGACCCATGAGATCCCCGGATATGTTGGCAGTAAATACGGTCGTCGGACTATCCGAACACGTAAGTACCTCGTACTATGTTTATACCGATTTACAAGACAAGGTTGGCTTCTAGCAAAGCGCTATGCCTACCCAATTCTCCGGAAATATCCTTATAGGAATATGTGATTATATCAAGCGTAGTATACCGTAGTATTGCGTATTTCTGTCCAGTATCGGATGTTCACGTGCTAGGCCTGGGGCTGGAATTGTGCCTGCCCCGTACGAAGCACATGTCGGATGTCTGGTAACTAGTCTCTATAATCGGATATTCATGACCTTGTCATAATATCCCGATAGCTCGAGCATTTAAGAGAAAGTTTCTGTATCCTACGTGACCATCATCTCCATATGACTGGAGTGACACTTCCGTCTTGACATCACACCCAACACACACACGATTCGCAATATACCCAGCATCGGCGTACACAGATCGGTTAAAGCCCTGGACGACCTCAACTAAAGTATATTGATTGTCGTATGTATTAGCGGTGCAAGTCTCAGGTTAAGACCAAATACACTACCCTGATTGCAGACTCCCATAGACACATAGTCATACTACCAATGGGATTCCGCGGGGGGTCTATCCAGAGCGAAGCTATTTCCCGTACCATCGGTAAAACAACCTCCTATTACACTTGCATGAGTATCTTATACCCCAATATATGAGAACTATGTCGTTGTGTCCTCACAAACGCGCACAAGTGTAATACTAGTCTTTTACGTATTTATCGATGTCCAATCTCGATAATACTCTGACTAGGGATATTCAATGATTTATCCTTCGTGGACTGATACTGTCTCATATCATTCTCCCTCCAGGAACAAATCATAGGGACCTCTCATCATTTATACATCTATGTGATCTAATCACAAATGATAAGAGTGCAATCTCCTTTGTCACATAGTTAATTTATACAACAACGCCGTGATCTGTACAAATAGTGACGCTATGGGTCATAATTGTCCAACAATCTCCCACTTGGCCTATAGCCAGTCACTCGAGTCTCTGACACCCGAACTATGTACGGTTGACTCAAATTGCTGAGAAATGCTTTCGTCAGCGGATTTGTATGATTATCATCTTGATGCGATTTATTCGATCATCACATCGCCACAATGTATGATCCGAACGAATCAAATGAATATCGAAGTATATATCTGGATCGTTGATGAGACCATTAATTCTTTAGCATGTGCTGACGCCTAGCTCAGCTGCTAACAGAACTATATCTAATCTAATTAGATTTGTTATTGACCCAGATGGCTTCTATTGCTGCTTCATCTGCTGCAATTTACCCGCATTTGTTGTTTATTTGGTAACAATATCTTGCTTGGAAGATTTCCAGCTCACTGTACCGTTATTCAAACTATATAGTACCGTTTGCGACTTTTAGTCGTCTTTATCGGTTATTGGAAACTTGCTACAGTGACCCCAGTCACTTCAAGTTCTCCTTCTCCATAGACTAAGACAGCATCCTTAGTTCTCTAAGATACTAACGGATGTTCTTAACATCAATCCAGTGACTTTCACTCGGATTGGCCTGTTTGTGAATCCATATGCTCAAAGCGTATGAGACACCAGGTCTCATACATTTTTCAATGTACGGTTTCACAGAGAATATTTCGAAAGCCAAGTTTTCGCCGATATTTATTTTATGGGAATATCATTTCCAAGAAATGACATATTATCATTATTTTATAGGACAGCCACTGTCAGTGCGCTCCCACTAACCCTCTTATTTACACAAGAATCATTTTCGTTTTGAATTAAATCATAAATCATTATGATTACATCAAAATGATAATTCCAAGAACCTAATGTTTGCTTCAATACAATCATGGATCGAATAACAAGCAATATCCAAATGGATTTACCATGGCAACAGGTAAAAGGTTGAGTCGTAATCAACACAATGTTGATAATGATTCTTTTCCGTTAAAAGCCTAGCTTTATACGTGGTATGTTGCCATCCATGTACATCTTCCTTGAAGACTTATATAGTACCAATAGGCACAATGACTTGTGGTACATCAACTAGTATCCAAACTAGTTGATATACATGGAATCCATTTCGGATTATATGGCACTTTGCCATAATTAGGGAGTTAATACCTTGTATCACTTCCTCATACGTAGTCAGTTGGTATTCCTCAATAAGATAGACATCTTTATGAGGTGAGATCAAAAACCCATACCCCAGGTTTTTTCTGACTCTATCCGACCTACGCGGTTCTTGTGTATTCGAAGATTAATGGTATAGTTTCATCCTTGATGAACTATTTATGTTCCATTAAGATTCGGTGCCTTGAACAATATTACCCCGATTTTCATCGAGTTATACTATTCTCCCACTTACCACTGCATATCGGTATTTCTCTTAGGAAAACCGCATGGTGAGCGACAATCTAATTGTTCTCTTGTGAGGTGTATAAGTACAATACTTATAGTATCCCTAGGATGACCTACAATTGGCACTTATCCTATTTGGGTTTTAGTTTGGTATCATCCAAACATATGCCTAGCATTCCCAAAATTCAGGAACGTGAAACCCGGTTTCTTTTCCTGTTATATCTAATATGATATCTGTCAAACAGATTATTATGGAACCTTATTCAAAATAAGTTATTGCACTGTTTAAAGCTTATCGATGAAGGAAATGGTAGCTCAGAGCGACTCGTGATTAACCTTATCATGTCTAACAAAATTTGGTTAATCCTGTTCGGACACACAGTCAAACTGACTTGTTCCGGGAGGAGTTCTGTTTGAAAGAATACTATACTCTTTCAAGTATACTAGAAACTTATTGCTTAAGTATTTTCCATTACGGTCTTACCGTGACGGTTTCATACTTTAGCCAATCTGTTTGTCTATTTCGTGTCGAAACTAAAAGTTTTCGATTTGTGTTTCAAAAGAAACACATAACCATAAAGCGATGCCACATCCGTAGAGGTCACGAAATATTCATATCCATATCTAGCCTAGCTAGACATGGGCCCACTTGCTTCACAATGAACTAGGGCTAACAGATCGGTGGCATTTACATTTTTACCAAGTAAATGTGTTTTAGGCACTTTGCCCAATAAACTAGATTCGTAGACTTAATTTGATTGAAATCAAATCGGTCCTAGTACCCACTCTTCGAAAGTGTGGATATACGATTCTTGTTTAATAGTGTCCCTGACAACCATGCCACAATTAGTTTCTTAATTGATCAAATCAGTTTGAGCTATTTATTTGTCATGTTTTATATTTGAGATAGTATTTATATTCAAAATATAAATTCTGTTATTCACATCTAATGTGTTTATCTCAATATCATCTTTATGTAATGAAACACTTTAGTGTTCTAGAATATAAAGGTTCACCCGCAGCGGGTCAAACACTGATATAGAGATAATGTTTCTAGTCAAACTAGTTACATTATAACAGTTTCTTAATTTAAGTGCTAACCCGAAGGTAGTTCCTAAATTCAGGTATCTACGGTTAAAACAGCGACTTTCGTCCCGTTTTCAATTCGCAGATAAATCTCTAATGATGTCAGTATCCTGTTCAAAACATATTCTGAACATCAATATATATTTATGTACCACACTAAGTATTTAAAATCCAATTTCAATACTAGTTGTGAAGATAATTATGACAATCATATTTGAAGTCAGAGCCTTGCTCGTCTTCAATTCCTCCTTGGGATATGTCCTTTTATCTTCCTAGAAGATTATAATGATTTTGCCTTTGACTTTTTCCATATTCTGGTAGTCTTTGGCCCAGCCTCGGGTTTCTAGAATATCGAAGTAAGGTGTGCCTTGCACTACTTGCCTAATTGCAAACTTTGACTTTGTCTCCTTGAGAATAGTCATTAATTCTCCAAGAATTATTTATTGCAATTTTAAAAGTACTTCTAAGATCTAATCTTTAGTTCTGATAAAGAAATTAAGGAGTCTATATAACAAGTATAGTGAATTAAGCACTAAAGTTATCATTACATGAATATTCCAAATATCATGTTCCACTTATTTACTTAACTCCGGGCTTTAGGCATAATATATTATTTTATCAAATAAAATAACTTATTATTTTTCCAGGACCATCCTGAAATTTATTCCCAATTTGAAAATTAAACCATTTAAACACATTTTCCCCAGGATTATGTTTTAAAAGTCAATCTTTCAATTTTATCTTGATTCTAATAGTCCAACTATTTAATCAACGATTTGTGGTACTATGTATTATATTGATTATTATAGTCCAACTATACAATCAAATATAATTTAAATTAATTAACCTCAATTCAATATCATACTCTAAGATCTAATCCTTAGTTCTGATACAGAAATTAAGGAGTCTATATAACAAGTATAGTGGATTAAGCACTAAAGTTATCATTACATGAATATTCCAAATATCATGTTCCACTTATTTGCTTAACTCCGGGCTTTAGGCATAATATATTATTTTATCAAATAAAATAACTTATTATTTTTCCAGGACCATCCTGAAATTTATTCCCAATTTGAAAATTAAACCATTTAAACACATTTTCCCCAGGATTATGTTTTAAATGTCAATCTTTCAATTTTATCTTGATTCTAATAGTCCAACTATTTAATCAACGATTTGTGGTACTATGTATTATATTGATTATTATAGTCCAACTATACAATCAAATATAATTTAAATTAATTAACCTCAATTACATTGATTACTATAGTCCAACTATAAAATCAACTGTAAATTGAAATTAATTAATTCAAATATATTGATTAATATAATCCAATTATATATAATCAACTATAATACAGTCCAACTGTTAATTAAAACAACAATTTAAATATTAGTCCAACTAACATTTAATCTAACGACGAAATAATTTGAATGAGCGCGTATGGCGAGTAATTGAACGAATATTGCAAATTCAATTCTGGCCTCCCACTATTTTTCGGCGAGCCTCTAACCCTCTGTCGAGTACTCGGGAAACCGCGTTTCCTAGTGGGCTAGGATCCCGTTAAATATCACACAATTTTGACTTTGGCCAACAAATTGTATGATAATTACTTAGGTAGATCTCTAAGATCAATTGGATCCAATCCAATTCCTAGATCCAGTAGGGGGATATCCAAATCCGAAACATATATCTTATATATGCCAATACATCCAATGTATTACCTAACCTTTTTCCTCTGAATCAACTAAGCATTGGCTTTGGCACAACAAACTTAGTGATCCCAGTCAAGCGCGACCCATTGACCATGGAAAGCTTCGTAATCAATGTCGATGGACAAGAAGTGGTCTTGACTTTGGCCAACAAACCACAACTTGGACAAGACACTGATATGGAACAAAGCCTTCGTGATTTAAACACATCTTTGACAGACAAAGGCCTTGACTTTGGCCAACAAACCAATGCTGTCTCGGATCTTGAGTGAGAATCATTCAATGGAAGGAAAGACGCTTAATATTGAGCGAGGGTTTTTCGCGTGCAAATTGGCAACCAATTTATTATCTTTGTTAAGGTCTCATTATCATACACCCTTAAACATGCATTCTAAACACATAATAAAGCGCATATGAATAAAATAATAATGATATGCGGATGGATATTTTACATTGATCCTAGATCAAATCTCTCTCTTTCTCTCTCCAGATAGCGCTTGTACTCTTCTACCCGTTACACTACACTTCTAAAGAAACCTCATTTACATTGAGGGGAATAGGTGAGAAGAGAAATACAATGAGAATAGAGGTGATAAGGCTGGACACGCAGGTCCAATTAATAAATCAAATTTATTACACAATTTCCAAAATTACCCCACCCGACTAATATCCATCTGATATACATTATTCATGCATCGCAACCATGTATCCATACAAGCATGTTATCAATCAATCTAATGCAATTAATTAATTTGATAATTAGTGATCATCCAATGTTCAAACAACGATTTGATTTTTGCGCGAGTCAAACTCGTTTTGCGAATAAGTACTCAAAGTACGAATTCTTGAATTAAATTAAACTACAAAATTAAATCCAATTCAATTTGTATTTAATGCTAATTCATTATTTAATTCTAAATTAAATATTACACTTTTATTAATGAACCTTTACGACTTAAATTCCAAATTTAATCGCAACGGGTCTCTAAGCCCGATTAACATCTAATGTTTATTTAATTAAAGTTCAATGGGCTTTTAATTAATTTCTATAAGGCGTGGACTTTTGGTCAACTCGGGTCAAACCGATAACCAAGGTCCAATCCGGGAGTTACCCCATAAGCCTTTAAATTAATTTTGGCCTATTAGGCCCAATTAAATAATTAAGGTCCATTAAGTCATAATTGGACTTTTTGGATGCGGTTTTGGGCCCAATTGGATCCAACCAAATTGGCCTAAACCTAACTTGGTACAACCAAGCCCAAAAGCCCAATTACAACCTTTTAAGGCTCAATTTCCAAAATAAGCCCAAATTAATTAACTTATAAAATTCCAAATTCTATAATTAATTAACCTAAGTGTAATACACAATTAATCACCCAATTAACATTCCTAAAATATCAATAAGCCTAATTAATCATGCACTTTAATATCAAATAGTGTCCATCACAATTTCATCAAAATCAAACCCAATACATGCTACTTTATTCTCGGTAATTAAGGGGTTTTTCCAATCCGATTCGGTTTCAATCCAATTGAATCCACAATCATCATTTCCCAAATCAATTCAACTCATCCAACGAATCAAAATCAAAAAACACAATGAATTTCAAATGTTCAATATATTCGGCCAAGCCCTTTAATTTGGGGAAAATTGTTCCAAATCAAAATTCAATCCAATTGAACTTCAAAACAACATTACCCACTTGTTTTAAGTCATCCAATGATCAAACAAACAAAAATCACCAAGAAATAAGGGTTCATCATTTTCGGCCTACTCCAAAAATTTGGGGAAAAATGGATCCAATCCAATTTCATGAAATTGAACATACACAACTTCAATTAATCAACATACAAGCGTACTTAAACAATCAATTCAACCAAATCATGCTTCAATTGATTTTACCCAATTTCAAACCCTAAATTTTTTCATGCTTGACCAAAGCTCTGATACCATTGTTGGTTTCTAATTAGGTCCAAGGATCATCAAACAAGCAAGAAAAAATGCATGAATACTTCAAGGAGTAAGGCGGAATACATACTCACATTGAATGGTTTGATGCTAGGAAGAACAAAACCCATTTTCCTCCTTGTTGAAGCTCGGTTTTGTGCTCCTTGAGCTGCTGGACTGCACTTTTGTTTCTGTGTTTTGGCTCCTCCAAATTGGCCATTGAAGACCTCCATTGAAGCTCCAAGCTTCAAGCTCCAAGAATGGATTCCAAGCTCATAAATTTGTTTCCCTATCACCTATGTATAACCCAAGGTGTGCTAGCACTTCTTCATCTTCCTTGCTTCTCATTTTATTTGGTCAAACCAGAAACCTTTGAGAAGAAATTCGGCTCCAAGCGTGAGAGGGAAAGAGAGAAAAGAGAGGGAAAAAGGGTTTCATGGAAATTGTAAAAGAGAGAGAGAAAAAGTGAAAAGAAAAAATTGTATTTGGCTTTTTATATTTTCCAAAATATTAAAACCATTTACCAAATTTTTACTTTTCCTTAAATGCTAAAGTCAAAAGTCAAAAAGCAAAAAGCAAAATTTCTTTTCAACTACTACATCAATCACTCAAATCAAGTGACAACTTATCACATCACACTCAAAGCGACATTGATTTGATGTTTGATGTGACTAGCGATTTGACGCTTGATTTGACTTGCGTGCCGCACTCGAATTCGAAATGCGAATGCGCTCGCAAATAATCCCGGGCTCAGGTTCGCTAATTCCAAATTAACGAATTTTCCGTTGCGTCGTAATTAAATGATTACGCCTAGCGAAATCAATATTCACATCGCTTACGAATTAATTCTAAATAATTCGTTCGCCCGAATTAAAATCTAATTTTAATTCTGCGTCGAAATCCAATTTCTAATAATATATCAAATATATTATTTTATCGATTAATTCCAAATTAATCGTTCTCTCTCTTTAATTAATATTTTATCCCAGATAAAATATCTCCGTAATTAATCCCAGATTAATTTTCTCACTTCTAATTAATCCCAGATTAATAAAGTGTGAGTTATACGTCATCGGTGAATCTTCGGGAAGCGACCCAGGAGATCCCCGGATATGTTGGCAGTAAATACGGTCGTCGGACTATCCGAACACGTAAGTACCTCGTACTACGTTTATACCGATTTACAAGACAAGGTTGGCTTCTAGCAAAGCGCCATGCCTACCAATTCTCCGAAAATATCCTTATAGGAATATGTGATCTATATCAAGTGTAGTATACCGTAGTATTACGTATTTCTGTCCAGTATCGGATGTTCACGTGCTAGGCCTGGGGCTGGAATTGTGTCTGCCCCGTACGAAGCACATATCGGATGTCTGGTAACTAGTCTCTATAATCGGATATTCATGACCTTGTCATAATATCCCGATAGCTCGAGCATTTAAGAGAACGAGTTCCGTATCCTACGTGACCATCATCTCCATATGACTGGAGTGACACTTCCGTCTTGACATCACACCCAACACACTACGATTCGCAATATACCCAGCATCGGCGTACACAGAACCGGTTAAAGCCCTGGACGACCTCAACTAAAGTATATTGATTGTCGTATGTATTAGCGGTGCAAGTCTCAGGTTAAGACCAAATACATCTACCCTGATTGCAGACTCCTATAGATACATAGTCATACTACCAATGGGATTCCGTGGGGGGTTTATCCAGAGCGAAGCTATTTCCCGTACCATCGGTAAAACACAACCTCCTATTACACTTGCATGAGTATCCTATACCCAAATATATGAGAACTATGCCGTTGTGTCCTCACAAACGCGTGCAAGTGTAATACTAGTCTTTTACGTATTTATCGATGTCCAATCTTGATAATACTCTGACTAGGGATATTTAATGATTTATCCTTCGTGGACTGATATTGTCTCATATCATTCTCCGTCCAGGAACAAATCATAGGGACCTCTCATCATTTATACATCTATGTGATCTAATCACAAATGATAAGAGTGCAATCTCCTTTGTCACATAGTTAATTTGTACAACAACGCCGTGATCTGTTCAAATAGTGACGCTATGGGTCATAATTGTCCAACACTCGACATAGGGTTAGAGGCTCGCCGAAAAATAGTGGGAGGCAATAATTGAATTCGGAATATTCGTTCAATTACTCGCCATACGCGCTCAAACAAATATCAATTCGTCATATAAATTAAATGTTAGTTGGACTAATATTTAAATGTTGTTTTAATAAATAGTTGGACTATATTCAAACTATTCAATTATAGTTGATTTTATAATTGGATTATAGTAATCAATATAATTGATTTTAATCTATTAAATTATAGTTGATTAAATAGTTGGACTTTTGTAATCATTATAATAAATAGTACCTCAATCGTTGATTAAATAGTTGGACTATTAGAATCAAGATATAAATTGAAAGATTGACGTTTAAAACATAATCCTGGGGAAAATGTGTTTAAATGGTTTAATTTTCAGATTGGGAATAAAATTCCAGGATGGTCCTGGAAAAATAATAAGTTATTTTATTTGATAAAATAATATATTAAGCCCAAGCCCGGAGTTAAGCAAACAGTAGAGCATAATCTTTGGAAGATTATGTGATGATAACTTTAGTGCTTAATCTATAATACTTACCGCAATAGACTCCTTAATTTCTGAATCAGAACTAAGGATTAGATCTTTAAAGTATGATACTGAAATTGAAGGATCTTCATAAATCTATGTTTAGATTTTAGAAGTACTAAAATTGCGAAAGTTAACTCTTGGAGGGTTAATGACTATTCTCAATGAGATAAAGTCAAACTTTGCAATTAAGCAAGTAGCGCAAGGCGCACCTTACTTCGATATTCCAGAAACTCGAGGCTTGGCCAAAGGCTACTAGAATGTGAAAAATGGCAAAGGCAATATCATTATAATCTTCTGGGAAGACAAAGGACATATCCCAAAATGTCTGCCTTAATGTGGCAAACGGGATCGCGGAAGCGTGACTGCCGTTTGGACAAAGCAGACATGAAGGATTTGAAGAACGAGCAAGGCTTTGACTTCAAATATATTTGTCAAGATTATGTTCACTACTAGTATTGAAATTGGATTTTAAATACTTAGTGTGGTACATAAATATATACTGATGTTCAGAATCTGCTATGAGCATGATTAGGAAACTGTTATAATGTAACTAGTTTGACTAGATACATTATCTCTATATCAGTGTTTAACCCGCTGCGGGTGAACCTTTATATTCTAGAACACTAAAGTGTTTCATTATATAAAGATGATATTGAGATAAACACATTAGATGTGAATAACAGAATTGATATTTTGAATATAAATAAATCTCAAACGTATAACATGACAAACAAATAGCTCAAACTGATTTGATCAGAAGAAACTAATTGTGGCATTGTTGTCTGGGACACAATTAAACAAGAATCGTATATCCGCACTTTTGAAGAGCGGGTACCAGGACTGATTTGATCCCAATCAAATAAAGTCTACGAATATAGTTTATTAGGCAAAGTGCCTAAAACACATTTACTTGGTAAAAATGTAAAAGCCACCTATCTGTTAGCCCTAGTTCATAGTGAAGCAAGTGGGCCCATGTCTAGCTAGGCTAGATGTGGATATGAATATTTCGTGACCTTTACAGATGTGGCATCGCGTTATGGTTATGTGTTTCTTTTGAAGAACACAAATCGGAAACTTTTAAGTTTCGACACGAAATAGACAAATAGATCGGCTAAAGTATTAAACCGTCACGGTAAGACCGTAATGGAAAATACTTAAGCAATAAGTTTCTAAGATACTAGAAAGAGTATAGTATTCTTTCAAATGAGGACTCCTCCCGGAACACGTCATTTTGACGGTGTGTCCGAAATGAGTAACCAAATTTTGTTGGACATGATAAGGTTAATCATGAGTCGCTCTGAGCTACCATTTCCTTCAACATGATAAGCATTTACAGTGCAGAACTTATTTTGAATAAGGTTCCATTATAATCTGTTTGACAGACTTAATATTAGATATGAACGGGAAAGAAACCGGGTTTCACATTCCTGAAAATTTGGGTATGCTAGGCATATGTTTGGATGATACCAAACTAGAACCCAAATTGGATAAGTGCCAATTGTAGGTTATCCTAGGGATACATAAATATAGTACTTATACAACTCACTAAAGAACAATTAGATTGTTGCTCGCCATGTGGTTTTCCTAAGAGGAATACATATATGTAGTGATAAGTGGGAGGATAGTAAAACTCGATGAAAATCGGAGTAATACTGTCCAGGCATCGAATCCTAATGGAACACATATAGTTCATCAAGGATGGAACTATACCATAATCTTCGAATAGACAAGAACCGCGTAGGTCGGAGAGAGTCAGAAAACAACCTGTGGTATGGGTTTCTGATCTCACCTCATAAAGATGTCTATCTTATTGAGGAATACCAACTGACTACGTATGAGGAAGTGATACAAGGTATCGACTCCCTATTATGACAAAGTGTCATGATTCCGAAATGGATTCCATGTATATCAACAAGTTTGGATACTAGTTGATGTACCACAAGGCATTGTGCATAATGGTACTATAAGTCTTCAAGGAAGACGTACATGGAAGGCAACATACCAACGTATAAAGCTAGGCTTTTAGCGGAAAGGTATCGTTATCAACATTGTGTTGATTACGATTCAACATTTTAACTGTTGCCACGGTAAATCCATTTGGATAATGCTTGCTAAAGCTGCATGTTTCATTTATGAAACATGACAGCTTAACGGGAAAATCGCTTTCCTGAAAAGGAAACCTTTTGGAGGATGTTTACAACTGTTGGTTTCTAATTAGGTCCCAAGATCATTATAAGCATGAAAAATATTGCGAATACACATCGACGAAGTTGCGGAATACTCACATCGATCGGTTGAGCGACGCGGAAGCAACAAAACTTCAAAATGATCACTGGTTTAGGTGTGAACTGCAGTGCAGATTTTGCTCACTGTTTTGGCTTCGTTTTTGGTCCTTCGTCAAGCTCCAAGCCTCGTCGAACGGTTCCCGGCTCATGGGTGAGCTTCCCTATCACCTTCGCATGTCTCGTAAGTGTGCTATCACTTGAGATTTTGCCACAAAATCCCACTCCAAGCCTCCCTATCTCACGGCAAAACAGAAGAAGAAAGCCCACTGTTTTTTGGCGTGAATGGTGAAAGAAGGAGAGAAGAGAGATAGTTTTTGGTTTGGCAAATTTGTGTATTAAATACACTCATTTGAATTTCACATGCATTTCATGTGAATTTGGCTTTAAAAAGTCAAACCATTTAAAGCTTCCAACCACCCACATCACTCAATCCATCAACTTGTCATGTCACATCACTCAAAGTGACTTGTGATTTGATGCTTGATGCGACTAGTGATTTGACGCTTGATTTGACGTGCCGCACTCAAATTCGAAATGCGAATGCGCTAGCAAATAATCTCGGGCTCGGGTTCGCTAATTCTAAATTAATGAATTTTCCGTTGCGTCGTAATTAAATGATTACGCCTAGCGAAATCATTATTCACGTCGCTAACGAATTAATTCTAAATTAATTCGTTCGCCCGAATTAAAATCTAATTTAATTCCGCGTCGAAATCCAATTTCATTTAATATATCAAATATATTAATTTAACCGATTAATTCCAAATTAATCGTTATCTCTCTTTAATGATATTTTATCC
Source organism: Zanthoxylum bungeanum (assembly GCA_019454045.1). Lineage (NCBI taxonomy): Eukaryota > Viridiplantae > Streptophyta > Magnoliopsida > Sapindales > Rutaceae > Zanthoxylum > Zanthoxylum bungeanum. The sequence continues at coordinate 20,741 of SKCR01039799.1, forward strand.
CAGATAAAATATCTCCGCAATTAATCCCAGATTAATTTTATCTCTCTTCTAATTAATCCCAGATTAATTTAGAGTGCGAGTTATACATCATCGGTGAATCTTTGGGAAGCGACCCATGAGATCCCCGGATATGTTGGCAGTAAATACGGTCGTCGGACTATCCGAACACGTAAGTACCTCGTACTACGTTTATACCGAATTACAAGACAAGGTTGGCCTCTAGCAAAGCGCCATGCCTCCCCAATTCTCCAGAAACATCCTTACAGGAATAAGGATCTATATCAAGCGTAGTATACCGTAGTATTGCGTATTTCTGTCCAGCATCGGATGATCACGTGCTAGGCCTGGGGCTGGAAATGTGTCTGCCCCGTACGAAGCACATGTCGGATGTCTGGTAACTAGTCTCTATATCGGATAACTATGACCAAGTCATATTATCCCGATGGCTGCAGCACTTAAGAGAACTAGTACCGTATCCTACGTGACCATCATCTCCATATGACTGGAGTGACACTTCCGTCTTGACATCACACCCAACACACTACGATTCTCGATATACCCAGAATCGGCGTACACAGAAACCGGTTAAAGCCCTGGACGACCTCAACCAAAGTATATTGATTGTCGTATGTATTAGCGGTGCAAGTCTCAGGTTAAGACCAAATACACCTACCCTGATTTCGGAGTTGCATAGACACATAGTCATACTACCAATGGAATTCTGAGGGGGTCTTACCCAGAGCGAAGCTGTTTCCCGTACCATCGGTAAAACACAACCTCCTATTACACTTGCATGAGTATCCTATACCCAAATATATGAGAACTATGTCGTTGTGTCCTCACAAATGCGCGCAAGTGTAATACTAGTCTTTTACGTATTTATCGATGTCCAATCTCGATAATACTCTGACTAGGGATATTTAATGATTTATCCTTCGTGGACTGATACTGTCTCATATCATTCTCCGTCCATGAACAAATCATAGGGACCTCTCATCATTTATACATCTAGGTGATCTAATCACAAATGATAAGAGTGCAATCTCCTTTGTCACATAGTTAATTTATACAACAACACCATGATCTGTACAAATAGTGACGCTATGGGTCATAATTGTCCAACAACAACATCCTGTCGATTTTGTCGTAATAGAACTAGCAAACAAGCTTTGCAGGTTATTCGATCCATGTTTGGATTGAAGCAATCATAGGTTCTAGGAATTATCGTTTTGATGTAATCATAATAGTTTATGATTTAATTCAAAACGAAATGATTCTTGTGTATATAAGAGGGTTAGTGGGAGCGCACTGACAGTGGCTGTCCTATAAATAATGATAATATGTCATTTCTTGGAAATGATATTCCCATATAAACAATCGGTGAAAGCTTGGCTTTCGAGAAAACTCTCCTAGAAATCATACATTGAAAAATGTACGCGACCTGGTGTCTCATACGCTTTGAGAATATGGATTCACAAACGGGCCAATCCAAGTGATAGTCACTGGATTGATATTAAGAACATCCATTAGTATCTTAGAGATCTAAGGATGTTGTCTTAATCTGTGGAGAAGGAGAACTTGAAGTGACTGGGATCAGTACTGCAAGTTTCCTAAACCGATAAGACGACTAAAAGTCACAAACGGTACTATACAGTTTGAATAACGGAACAGTGAGCTAGAAATCTTCCTAGCAAGACACTGTTACCGAATAAACAACAAATGCGGGTTATTGCTGCAATTGAAGCAGCAATAGAAGCCATTTGGATCGATAAAAATCTAATTAGATTAGATATAATTCTGTTAGCAGCTGAGCTAGGCGTCAGCACATGCTAAAGAATTAATGGTCTCATCAACGATCCATATACATACTTCGATATTCATCTGTTTCGTTCGGATCATACATCATGGCGATGTGATGATCGTATAAATCGCATAAGACGATAATCATGTAAATCCGCTGACGAAAGTTTTTCTCAGCAGTTTGAGCCAATCATACATAGTTCGGGTGTCAAGCACTCGAGTGACTGACTATAGGCCAAGTGGGAGATTATTGGACAATTATAACTCATAGCATCACTATTTGTACAGATCACGGTGTTGTTGTACAAATTAACTATGTGACAAATGAGATTGCACTCTTACCATTTGTGATTAGATCACCTAGATATATAAATGATAGGAGGTCCCTATGATTTGTTCCTGGATTGAGAATGATATGAGACAGTATCAAACCACGAAGGATAAATCATTAAATATCCCTAGTCAGAGCATTATCGAGATTGGACATCGATGAATGTGTAAAAGACTAGTATTACACTTGTGCGCGTTATGAGGGCACAACGGCATAATTCTCATATATTTGGGTATAGGATACTCATGCAAGTGTAATAGGAGGTTGTGTTTCACCGATGGTACGGGAAACAGCTTCGCTCTGGATAGACCCCCTCAGAATTCCATTGGTATTATGACTATGTGTGTATGGAAATCCGAAATCAGGGTAGGTGTATTTGGTCTTAACCTGAGACTTGCACCGCTAATACTTGCGACAATCAATATACTTTGGTTGAGGTCGTCCAGGGCTTTAACAGGTTTTATGTACGCCGATGCTGGGTATATTGAGAATCGTAGTGTGTTGTGTGTGATGTCAAGAAGGAAGTGTCACTCCAGTCATATGGAGTTGATGATCGCGCAGGGATACAGAACTGGTTCTCTATATAAGGTTGCAACCGTCGGGATAATATGACTTGGTCATGATTATCCGATTTTAAAGAGACTAGTTGCTCGTTATCCGATATATGCTTTGTACGGGGCAGACACTGTACCAGCCACAGGCCTCGCATGTGATCATCTGATACTGGACAGAAATACGCAATACTACGTATACTACGCCTGATACAGATCTTTTATTCCTGTAAGGATATTTCCGGAGAATTGGGGAGGCATGGCGCTTTTCTAGAAGCCAACCTTGTCTTGTAATTCGGTATAAACGTAGTACGAGGTACTTAGGTGTTCAGATAGTCCGACGACCGAATTTACTGCCAACATATCCGGGGATCTCATGGGTTGCTTCCCAAAGATTCACCGATGACGTATGACTCGCACTTTAATTAATCTGGGATTAATTAGATGAGAGAGAAAATTAATCTGGGATTAATTGCGGAGATATTTTATCTGGGATAAAATATCAATTAAATAGAGATAACGATTAATTTGGAATTAATCGATTAAATAATATATTCGATATATTATATGAAATTGGATTTCGACGCGGAATTAAAATCGGATTTTAATTCGGGCGAGCGAATTAATTTAGAATTAATTCGTTAGCGACGTGAATAGTGATTTCACTAGGCATAATCATTTAATTACGTCGAAACGAAAAATTCGTTAATTTGGAATTAGCGAACCCGAGCCCGGGATTGTTTGCGAGCGCCTTCGCATTTCAAATTCGAGTGCGGCACGCAAGTCAAATCAAGCGTCAATTCACTAGTCGCATCAAGCATCAAATCACTTGTCACTTTGAGTGATGTGACTTGACAACTTGTGATTGATGTGATCGAGTGATGTGTGTGGTTGGCATTTGTGGGCATTAATTGCTTGGACTTTTGAAACCAAATTTTGTGTATTTGATTTGTAAAATCAATTACCAAAATTACATAACACATTTATCTCTCTCTCTCATCCATTCTCTCCATCTTTCTCACGCCCAAAGGGCTGCACATTTTCTGGTTTCTGGTTCACCAAAACCGTGAATGGGGAAGCAAGTGTGATGAAATTTGTGGAAAATTTCTAGAGTGCTAGCACACTCTGGGATCATGCGAAGGTGATAGGGATGTCCACCCATGAGCCGGGAATCACAACGACGAAGCTTGGAGCTTGGAAGTTGATTCAAAATGGCTGAACCAGTGAGCAAGATGCAGCCTACTGCCGTGACTGTGATGAGTAGAAATCTGAAATTTGTGTTGCCCAAAACGTCGCTCAACCGCTTGATGTAAGTATTCCGCGACTTCTCGAATGTATTCACATATGTTCATGCTTGATTTATGATCTTTGGGACCTAGATAATCTCCAACAGTGACAACTTGTCACATTGATTGATTGATTGATTGATGCAAATAGTGATGTGAGTGGTTGATAGCATTTAATGCTATTTTGGAGCCAAATTTGTGTTGACTTTTGGAAAGCCATTACACAAATTTCGGTATATGTATTTATTTGATTTTGGAAATCATTTTATTTAACAACTCTCACAACTATTCTCTCTCTCTAATTTCTCTTCTCTCTCACGCCCACAAGGGCTCATTTTCTTCTTTTTACAAGGCAGTGAACTGCCGAGAGTTTGAAGGAATGAGGGAAGCAAATGTTTGATTTTTGTGGCAAAAATCATAAGAGCTAGCACTCCGAGAGACATGCGAAGGTGATAGGGAAGTCCACCCATGAGTCGGGAATAGTTTTGCAAAGCTTGGAGCTTGGAAGATGACCTCCCAAGCCCGAAACCAGTGAGCACTGGCAGTGAACTGCCGAGCAGTCCAAGAGCAAGCAGAAACATTTTTGTGCCTCCCGCGTCGCTCAACCGATCGATGTAAGTATTCCGCGACTTCCTCGAATGTATTCACTTATGTTTCATGCTTGATAATTGATCTTGGGATGCTTAGAATCTCCAACATACCCCACACTGACCGAAAACAAACAAAAACACAAACCCTTCAAACAGCCTCAAAACTGAGAAGAAATCAACCCTCCAGTCACCAAAAAATCACACAAAAATAGTGAGCAAACAGCCTCATAAACCACCGAACAATCAGTCCAAAAACAGTCCCAATATCACTTAAAATAGTAAGCCAAACCGCATAAAAATAGCGAAGAAAACAGAGAAAACAGCAGCCCAAAATAGCAGAAACAGCAAATCAGCGAACCAGAAAAAATAGCGGAGCATTAACCGGCGACGTCTCGATGCACTCCTGAAAAGCGACTTAAAAGGTAAGACCCGAGGGCCCATTTCTTTAATATTTTGTTATTTAATTTTTGTGTTCATTTATTGTTTGTGTTAGTATTCCGCTGTTATTTCATTATTTATTTGTTTATCGCTGATTGTTAATGTGCATGGGCTATTTACGTCGGATTAAAGGTCCCCCCATTTGTGGAAATGCCTGAGGGCAGCCTTTACCATGATATTTTGTCGCGCCGGACGAGGTATGCTTGGTTGGATGTGAAATACGTCCAACTAGGTATACAAGATCCCATATAGATGTCGGCCAAGTCTCTTGGTCGCATCTCTTTTCTTTTATTCCGTTATTCATTTCTTGTTGTTCCTTTATTTATTTATGCATCGTTATTTAGTGTGCATGGGCTACTTACGTCGGATTAAAGGTCACCCAATTTGCGGGAAATGCCTGAAGGTAGCCTTTGCCACGATATTTTGCCGCGCCGGACGAGGTATGCTTGGTTGGATGTGAAATACGTCCAATCGGGCATACAAGATCCCATATAGATGTCGGCCAAGTCTCTTGGTCGCATCTCTTTTCTTTTATTCTGTTATTCACTTTTTCTTGTTTGTTATTTATTTATTTATCGTATTCGTCATCGCGCATTTCCTTTGTGTCATTTATTTAGTTATACGCCTTTCTGTTGCCTCTTGTGGTATATCGGATGGAAACCCAGACATAAAATCCGTAGCCGAATCCGAATAGACGGTAATGCAATCTGTACTTGGGATACAACTCCACATACCACTTGAGAAATATTTTTGCATGTGTTTAGGTCATTATAGATGTCATTTTCATAATCCCGTTTGAACGTATTCCCGAACGCTACACGAACGCATGCATTCCGCCTCACCCCGTTCGAACGCGTTCTCGAACGCTACCTGAACACACACACACACTGGACAAACTCTTTCATCATATTTTATGCATGTTTTCCTCTTTGGCTATTTCTTTTTTGCATCATGTGTTTAATTATCTCTTTTTAATATTAACGCGTTTACTATTATTATTAATATACATTATCACGCTTCTTTGTTTAATATACTTGTGGAATTATGCATTTGCTTTCATTTTTATTTATGTTTATGGGTGTGCAAACTTGTGTGTTATTTGAATTATCTTGCATATGTTGCATAAGACTTGGTTATATCATTGCGTAAACCCGTTCATTACAACTGGCATAAGTAAGGGACCATTCCGAACCCAACGGTTTGAGGTCTTCCCTTGCGAGGGGTGAGTGCGGCCTTAAGTCATTTCCCAATTCACACTGGGTGGCAACTCCTTTATTCTTCAGTTTAGTCCCATGCGGGCTACTCCGTACTCCCGACGCCCATCTCTGTACCATGCCTACATGAGTATTATGGTAAACATGGGGTCAGTGGGCAAATAAATGGACTGTTAGCCAGATACTTATGGAATAGTAAGTCAATTTATTATGTCAGGTATTCCTGAACAGAATGGTATGATGTCTAGAACTAATCTTCTAGATTTCCTTTGGGGTGAGGCAATTTCTTATACATCCTCAATAGAGTTCCAAGTAAGTCTGTTTCTATAATTCCTTTTGAAATATGGACTGGTAGGAAACCTAGCATGAGTTACCTCTGTGTTTTAGGATGTCCTTCAGAAGTACGCCTTATAATCACACTGAAAGGTAAAGTTGCAATCCAGATCTACTCGTTGCTATTTTATAGGATATTGTAATCATTCTAAAGGCTACAGATTCTACTGTAGAGAATGGGGTTATAAGATTATAGAATCACAAACATATAAGTTCTTGGAATTTGATGTGGCTGATAAAGATAATCATACAAAAATCTTAAATCAAGGACAACATACCAAAATTGTTCATATACCTATACCCATACAGTCTGAGACCTTGGAACCTACACATGCGACTAATCCAGTTATGGAGGAGGAATCCATACAGGTAAACACGATTCCACCATTGCAGGATATAACTGCAGAGGTTCCACTAAGAAGGTCAAATAGGGTAAGGTGGTCTATTGTTCCCTCTGATTATGAAGTTTATTTAAATGAGATTGATTATGCTATAAGCCATTGTACTGATCCAATAATTTTTAAAGAAGCAGTTTCTAGTTCTCAATATGATCTATGGTGGAATACAATGAGCGATGAAATACAATCTATGGGATATAATGGTGTGCGAGAGCTTGTTGAATTACCTGATGGTTGTAGACCTATTGGCTGTAAATGGGTCTATAGGACCAAGAAAGACTCTAAAGGGAATATTGAGAGGTTTAAAGTCAGATTAGTTGCCAATGGATTTACTCAGAGATGAGGAATTGATTACACTGAAACTTTTTCTTATGTATCTTCTAAAGATACATTTAGAGTAATCATGACACTAGTAGCTCATTATGATTTATAGCTAAATCAGATGGATGTTAAAACTGCATTCTTAAATGAAGAATTAAGCAAAGAGGTCTATATGGTACAACCTGAAGGATTTCAGAAAGATGGTGAATATCATCTTATTTGTAGACTTAAAAAGTCTATTTATGGTTTGAAAGAAGCCTAACGACAGTGGTACCTAAAGTTTGACAATGTAATCTCCTCTATAGGCTTTGTGGAAAGTAAAATTGATAAATGCATATATATCAAGATCAGTGGGAGCAAATTTATCTTTCTCATACTTTATGTAGATGATATTTTGCTTGCATGTAACGATCTAGAAATGCTGCATGAGGTAAAGAGGTCATTGTCTAGGCATTTTGATATGAAAGATCTTGGAGAAGCATCTTTTGTTCTGGGTATTGAAATCCACATAGATATAACTCGAAAAGTATTAGGTCTCTCTTAGAAGGCATATATTGAGCGTATACTGAAGAGATTCAGTATGCATGACTGTAAATCTTGGGATGTGCCAATTGTTAAAAGTGATAAATTAAGCCTGACACGGTCATCTGAGAATGAAGTTGAGAGAGAGTCCATGAAGGCAGTGCCATATGCTAGTACAGTAAGAAATCTGATGTATGCACAGGTATGCACTAGACCTGACATTGCATTTGCAGTTGGTGTACTGAGAAGATTTTTATCTAATCTTTGAAATGAACATTGGCCTACTGCCAAGAGAGTTTTTAGGTATCTTAAGGGGACAACATATTACATGTTGACATACAGAAAAGTTGAGAATCTTGAACTAGTAAGGTATACTGATTCTGATTTTGCTGGTTGTTCAGATGATAGGAAATCTACCTCAGGATATGTGTTTATGCTAGCAGGAGTAACTATATCTTGGAAAAGTGTCATGCAGACATTAGTAACTTCTTCCACAATAAAAGCTGAGTTTGTAGCATGTTTTGGTGCAGCATCACAGGCTGTTTGGCTATAAATTCTCATTACAGAAATATCAGTTGTTGACTCTATTTCTAGACTTATAATGTTATATTGTGATAATCTTTTAGCTGTATTATTTGCTAAAAATAGTAAGAATATCACTAGGTCAGAGCATATGAAGGTCAAATACTTGACCATAAAGGAACTAGTTAAGAAATGTGACATTATTGTAGAGCATATCGGTACAGATGATATGATTGTTGATCATTTGACCAAAGGTTTTCGACTCATTGTTTATTTAAAGCACGTTGTTTGTATGGGTTTAGTAAAGTCTTTTGATACCCTAGGTTAGTGGGAGGCATCATTGCTCTATGTTATTTTGATTGTACATTTGTACATGTATTTTGTATATTTTGCAATGATTATCTATATAGTGTATCTTCATTGGAAGATATTAGTGTTTATTGCTTGATATATCATTGTGTAATGTCTTATGATGTGTGTCAATCATAAGCATTGGCTTGGGCATAAAGTTATAAAGCTTTGTTGATATGTCTTGTGACACATAACGTTTATCTCGAGATAATAAAGTGATAAAAGACATACATGCTTATTATTTAAGCATTGATTTCTCATGTGTGTCTAGGCTGCATAAGGTAGAGAAATTGGTGACCGATAAGAGAAAATAACACATGAATTTTAGATCATAAAGTGAATGCTATCGTATCTTACTACTCTATCTCATCGTATTCATGTCGATAAGGTTGTTTGATATACGTGACCATGGAAGGGACTATGTTGCATTATAATGTAGGTACCACCATGATTCTATATCTATGATCTTATTGGACGGAATGGTTTACTAAAGTTGTTTCTGAACCAATATTAGATCTATAAAGTATTCTTAACGAAAAAACATTCACAATTGATATCGCCCAAGTGGGAGAATGTTAGAATATTTTATTCTATCATTAATTATGGGCTTTTATTAAGTGTGATATATATGATTTAATAAAGCTATAAGATAATTGATTTTGTAATAGAAACTGTGAAGCCCAATTTTCAGATCTAATAAAGTGGGCTGAATTCTATATTAATTGATGTGTGGATATTAGAGTGGGCTTTAGAATTGTTATAGGCTTTTGATGGGTGAGCCCAGTACACTCCATAAATTAGTGAGCTAAGGTCTCAGCAACACTCCCTTATAATATCTTACTCAATAAGCTTCCTTTAATTATATTTAAGCTTTATGTCTCTCTCATGTATATGATATATATGTGTGAAGCATATACTTGCCTCATATGATTCACTAGCCATTTCTTCTTTCAATTGCCGTGAGCAATGAAAGGAGAGAGAAGTTTGCAAGCTTCAAATATAAATCAGGCATAAGGAAAGTTTATAGGGAGAACAAGCTTCTCACCATTAAGAAGAGGGGAAAAGAGAGTGATCTCCTCAGTGTAAACTTTCAACAGATCTACCAAATTTTTCCGCTTCATATATGGATTCTAAATTTGGTACGATCTCTGAATCATCCGATTAATTTTATAATTTGTATTCTAAGCTCTTGTGATGAAGGTCATATTGTAAAATAAATTCTAACATTACTATCTTCGTTATTTCTCTAGTATGAAAATAGTAATTGAATCCCTATTTGTTGTGCTTCATTCCGATTCTCAGTGAACGTTTGAGAAATTTTTTAGATAAGTATCACTAAAAGATATTGGGAGTGGCACAATCAATAATGGATGATTGATATAATACATCCATTTGTGTAAATATCTATAGAATTATCTTATCTTTTTTTTTTTCATTTTGGTTTTTACTGACCAATCTTCGCCATTTTGTAGAAACTCGGTAGTGAACAGCTAAAAATGATCTTTTGGGTTTTCACAAAACGATTGGAGGTGGGGAGGGAAGTGGTTGCTAAAGTAGCTGATATTTTATAGAGCTCTGGGACTCTGCCTCTTTCTATAATCAAAGTTTTAGTATTCACACTTCCAATTTTAAGTGTACCAGAATTTTTTAGCGCTACTATTCTTGAGCCAAATTTGCTCTTTTAAAAATTATAACAACCCCAAAATTTCCCTAAGGTCGTTTTTGCCTTTTTGTTAGAACAATATGTACAAATAGAAAGATATGACCGTTCACCGGAAATATAGAAATTAAAGTTGGCTTGAGTCGCGGATTATGTCACTCTCTTTAAGACGTTTCGCGGCTCTGCCTAAAATTTGTGCTAGCAGTATGTCAGTTCCGCCGTTCCCATGATAAAACAAGTCCAGAAAACTGTCTCAATCAGTTTTACACAAAACCGATGAGTATACTCAGCCTCTTGGCTCAATAAAATATTTTTTCAAAAGATTATCAAAAATAAAATTTTCAAAATATTTCTCCCCTTGTGACCAAAACCCTATGTGCCTGCAACGTCAACATTGATCTTTCTAGCATAGAAAGTCTTAGCCCTAACCACATCAAGAGTGGTTTCACCAAACAACTTCTTCTCATTGTATGTCCCTGCTTTCTTAAAAACCACAGCTGGCTTCCTAGGTTCACCAACGGGTATGATGACAACATCTGATCCCTCCAAAACTTGGACAAGCTAATTATCACCCACGTATCCAGCAACCTCAGATCTGGTGTTGATGTGGCTGCTCAACAGAGTTAGCCTCGGTTGCAACATTGGTGAAGGAGAACTGAGACACCCCTTTCTTTCATTCAATTCCAAATCCCCCACAAAACCTCCTCCCATAACTCTGCCCTTGTCACTAAAGAATGATCGAACTTGTGATTAATGGGCTGCACAATAAGTGCACCATCCACGCCCGCTTCTTCCATGCACTGAAGCAAGAAATCGACATGTCCGGGCAAGGTGGGTTCTTGGCCAGGAAAGTAAGGAAATTTATCAGCAGCCTCTTCAGGAGAAGAGAATCAATGATTTTCATTTTCTTGGAAGTTGGTTTGGTATCAGCTTTACTGGTGGTCGCCATTTCAGCAGAAGCAGAGATTCTGAATGATGGTTTATGCTTGAATAATAGATATGTGTTTGAATATTGAGGAAGGACCAAAGCTGAAATCACTGGCTTCAATAGCTTCGTCACTACCATAGCCATTATCTTTTAAGTGATAACTAACTTTTTCTTTTTGTCGCAGGTTATAGAGAGAGATGAAGACTTTTGATTATATAGAATATGAAGGGAATTAATATGGTTTTAGTAGGGGTTTTTTTTTTTTTTTTTTTTTTGTTTTTTTTGTTTTTTTTTTTTTTTTTTTTGTTTTTTTTTTTTTTATATACTAGCCACCAATTGTAACTTAAACAAATTTAATAATAATTAGTATGCAAAATAAATAATATTTATTAGGTAAATTAACTTTTAAAATCTCAGTTACTGAAACTATTGTTATTATTTATTTTTCTTTTTATTCATAATCAATTCTAACACTTTTCCTTAACAAGTCTAGGTCAAGTAAGTCAAATGGGTTAAGGGGTCCAATTTAATCAATGAATAAACTTCAGGGGCTAAACAAAATTTCCATGCCACTATAAAAACTAAGCTCCATCTTCTCCTTTAACAAAAAAAAAATGTGTGAGCCAAAGAAGTATTAAGGAAAATCCACGGTGGTCAAATCCTCAGTTATTGTAACTATCATTGCTCTCGGCGCTTCCTCTGCTTTGGACTTCTTGGCTTTAGAGTTTTTATGGTATTGTGCTCTTCATGACTATCCGAATGAATTATCAAAGGGTCTTCCATGAATTATCGAAGTTTCTGTTTGATTTATGCTTAATCTAAATAGTTGAGGAGATACAAAAGAGATCCTTTAATTTGTTGGTAATATTTAGTGATAAAATGTGAAATTTCCTATCCCACATAGAAATAGAAAGAGCATAGAGAGTATATTATGTTTATAAGTTTTCTCACACCTAATGATTTAAATTGGTATTGGAAGATTTGGAGGGAAATTATTGGAGGAAAATACAAATATTTATAATAATATTTAAAGTCAAAGATTGACACTTGATCAGAATTCCTTTTAAACATTCTGAAAGTAGGAATCTCAATATTCGAAGGATTCTTTATATTCAAGATGTGTTGAGCAAAAGGCGATGCATATCTATCTTCTGGGTAGTTTCTACTACACTTTCATGAGAGACTTTTTGTGAATAGTGTATATACGAAGGTGTCCAATATAATTCTCAACTCTTCTTTAACTACTTCTCGTAGAACATCTCCTTCCTAGGTTGGGATGAAGTTACTATTAACTATGGTTGGGATACCATATTGTGAGGCCAGCTGCACTTGGAAAGTTCCAAGGAGCGATGCATGATCAATCGTATCCATCCGAGCTCTTAAATCAATTATAATTTCAGACTGTTTTCTTTCCATTACTCAAATTTGGTTCATAAGAGATTGGTTTTCTTTTGCTTACTTCTCCAATCTTTTAAGAACTTTCTGAAGTTTTTGTTCTTTGGTCTCATTTCCCGTCGTAGATGGATGTATCATGAGATCATTTTTTATGGACCAAGTAATGACTAGGACAAGAGTTTGATTTTCTTCTATCGACATGTTCTTTTTGGTGTTGTCAGGTCTCAACTTTTACCTTCAAGAATACAAATATATGAAGCATTAATTATTCAAATGGCTTAGCGGTGATGGTGTTGTGGCTCTTAGTACACACATGTTGTGTTTATGCAATATTCTTTCAAGATTACTATTTTAGGATAACCCTCAGATGTATACCACAACTTGTCATAATAAAAATTATCAACTTAAAAATATTGATTTATTAAAAGCAATATTTAATGCATGTTATGAATATTTCTTCACTTGTGCATGAATTTGTATCTCGATGTGTCATTAATTATATTTTTTAAAATACAATCGTTTGTTGGGGTAGTCTACTAAGTCGTCTACTGTAGGCATTGTGAGCTCATTCTCTTTAGTTTTATCACTCTGCAGAAAATTCTTCAATTATTAAGGATTGATGGAGGAGGAACATGTCCATTGGATGATACCCCTTGGAAAAGGTAGACATATGTAGGGACATGTCCCACAATATAGAAGAAAATAACTCTAGGCTCCAAGTGGTGCATGGGAGGGGTACGACCCTTTGGAGGGTTGCACCCCAAACCAAATGGTGCCCTTAAGGCACTCTTCCATGCCTTTATAAGGAGGCCTCCATGTTCATTGTCTAAATCTGAAATCAATCCGAAAATTACAGTAGTAAAGAGTCTCATAATGTCGTTTTTGAGTCAGAGAGAGAATTCCTCCATTTCCAAGTTCAAGATCTTCTTAAGGAGTGCCCATTGAAGAAGAGGAATCCGAATTATCCTGGGAGAACATTAGCCACAAAACCCATAGAGCACCGAGACGGGGCTAATAAGTTATTAAGGACAGAGATCTATCTCGACTTGGACTGCATTTAGTCAATTTTTCCAGGTTTTTCTGTTAGACATTATGACCCATAGCGTCACTGTTTTGTAAATGATATTGTATTATTGTACAAAATTAACTATGTGATCATGAAATTGCCTTTTGCCGATTTGTAAATTATTTACTTTGATATATTGATGGCAAAAGTCCATATGATTAATTCCGTATTGAGATGATATGAGACAGTATCAATACAAAAAGGGTTTAATCATTAAATATCCCTAGTCGGAGTATTATCGAGATCGGACATCGATAATGCGGAATAGACTAGTATTGCACTTGTGCGCGTTGTGATGGCACAACGGCATAGTTCTCATATATTTAAGTATTGGATACTTATGCAAGTGCGATAGGAGGTTGTGTTTTACCGATGGTACGGAAAACAGCTTCGCTCTGGATAGACCCCGTGGAATCCCATTGGTAGTATGTCTGCGTGTCTATTGGAGGCCGCATCAGGGTAGGTGTATATGGTCTTAACCTGAGACTTGCATCGCTAGTACTTGCGACAATCGGTAAACTTTGGTTTTGGTGGTTCGGGGCTTTAACCGGTTCTGTGTACGCCTCTTCTGGGTTTATCGAGAATCGTAGTGTACTGGATGTGATGTCAAGATGGAAGTATCACTTCAGACATATGGAGATGATGATCACGCAGGATACAGAACTAGTACTCTATAAAAGGTTGCAACCGTCGGGACAATATGACCAGGTCAGGATTGTCCGATTTAAAGAGACTTGTTGTTTGATATCCGATATATGTTTTGTACGGGGCAGACACATTTCCAGCCCCAGGCCTAACATGTGATCGTCCGATACTGGTTCGATGTACGCGATACTACGGTATACTACGTTTGATAAAGATCTAATATTCCAATAAGAATATTTCTGGACAATTGGGTAGGCATGGCGCTTTGCTAGAAGCCAACCTTGTCTTGTAAATCGGTAAAAACGTAGTACGAGGTACGTACGTGTTTAGATTATCCAACGACCGTATTTACTGCCAACATATCCGGAGATCTCTTGGGTCGCTTCCTGAAGATTCACCTATGATGTTTGATTCGAACTTTATTAATCTTGGATTAATTACGGAGAAACTTTATCTTGGATAAAATGCCTTATTAGGAGAGAGAGAGAGAGATCGATTAATTTGGAATTAATCGATAAAATAATATATTCGATTATTATTAAACGAAATTAGATTTCGACGCAGAATTAAAATCGGATTTTAATTCGGGCAAACGAATTAATTTGGAATTAATTCGTTAGCGATCTGAATAATAATTCCGCTAGGCGTAATTATTTAATTCTCGTCGCGACGGAAATTAGTTAATTCGGAATTAGCGAATTTGGGCCCGAAAGTGTTTGCGGACACATTCGTATTTTGAAACGGGTGGAATCCGCAAATCACATCGCGATATCTCATCTATTGACACGAATAGATGATGGATGTATCTAGTCACCTTTAAGGGATGATACATTGTCTCTATTCTCAATGTGAGGTAATGATGGCAAATCATGAATTTTCCTTTGGAGGGAAAACCTTTCACGGTTTTTGAAGGGTTTTTAATTAAAAATTCATTTTTTGTATTTGATACATCATTGCTTTTCATTTAACTCTCTCACGTTTTTTGAAACAAAAAAAAAGCAGAGAACAAAAAAATTAAAAGACACAACACTCTCTCCTCTCCTTCTTCTTCACGCAAGCCGTGAACTTCATCCATGGCAGAAAATTGTTTTCTCCATTTTTGCTAGCACAACAAGGGATCAAAAGAGGTGATAGGGAAACACACTTGGAGCTTGGAGTACTAGAAGATTTGAGGCTTCTCACACTGTTGTTATTGGCCGAAAACAGCCCCAAGATTTGCAGCTTCTATCATTCTTGTTCTTGGCAGCATATCACCCACCTTGGAGGCTCAAGGATCATCTTCATCATTTTCGTCACAAAGCTTTGTAAGTATGTTTCCGCCATGCTTCAAGCTTTGCATGTATATTTTTTATTTCTATGGCTTAATCTTTCTTTGGGACTAATTATAGAAACCAACAATGGTATCATTGAGCCATGTTTAAGCATGAAATACATTAGGGTTAATTTGGGGAAAATTGATTGAAGCATGTTCTTGTTAAATTGGATGCTAAAGTATGCTTATATGTATGTTATATGATATATTACATGATCAATTTTAAGAAAAATGCATTGGATGATTTTTCCCCAAAGTGGTTGTCTTGGCCGAATGTGGAGGTGCTTCCATTGGTTTGAAATTTTTCATGCACAAGTTTATTTGATGACTTAAGCATGATTACATGTATGATATATGATATAATACATAATCAATTTTGAGAAAAATGCATTGGATGATTTTTCCCCAAAATGTTGCTTTGGCCGAATGTGAGGTACTTCCACTAAGTTGAATTTTTGCATGCACAAGTTCATTGGATGATTTGAGTATGCTTATATGTATGATATTTGATATAATACATGATCAATTTTGAGAAAAAATTGGATAATTTTTCCCCAAAATTGATGCCTTGGCCGAATGTGTAGGTCATTTTACTAGTTTGGTATTTTGCATGCACAAGTTCATTAGATGATTTGAGTATGCTTATATGTATGATATTTGATGTAATACATGATCAATTTTGAGAAAAATGCATTGGATGATTTTTCCCCAAAATTATTGCTTTGACCGAAAATGGAGGTCCTTTCACTTAATTGGATTTTTTTGCTTTCTAGTTCATTCGATGACTTAAAAATGAACGAGTAATAGATTAGTGATTCAATTGGATTGAAAAACAAATCGAACCGCAAAAATCCCTCTTGGCCGAATACAACATGACATGTTAAAGGACTTGATTTTTTGTTCAAATAAATGTTAGACAAGTGTTTTGAACAATTGATGATTAATAAATTAAATTGGTGTTTTTGAAATATTTGGTTTAATGAATTAATCATGCAATTACACTTTAATCAATTGAATTTTAAAATTTGGAATATTAAAATTTAATTAATGGGCTTTTATGTTTAATTGGGCCTTATGGGCTTGAAATTGATTTTATGGCACTTAAGGGTGATTCCTTATTTAGGCTTGGTAATTGGGTTTGACCCACATTGACCAAAGCCCAAGCCTTGATAAATCAATTGAAAGCCCATCGGACTTTAATTAAACACACATTGGATGTTAGTTGGGCTTGGAGACCCAATTTGATAAGATTTAGAATCTAATCTTTAAAAGCACATTAAAAGTGTAAACATTTAATTTGGAATTAAATAAATTGAATTAATATTGAATGCAACTTAAATTGGATTTAACGGGTAGTTCGATATAATTCGTGAATTCGTACCTTATGTACTTATTCTCAAACGAGTTGGACTCGCGCAAAATCAAACCGTTGATTGAACATTGGATGATCACTTAAACAAAGACTAATTAATTGGATTAGATTGGTTGTATAGCATGTCTTGATTGAATATACATGTATGTGATGAATGAATAGTGTATAGCGGATGGATATTAGAAGGGAAAGGGTAATTTTAGAAATTATTGTAAATTTAGAATTTATAAATTGGACCTGCGTGTCCAGCCTTATCTCTTTTATCTCTTTGTATTCTCTTCTCACCTAATTCCCCTCAATGTAAATGAGGTTTCGCTTATTGTATTATGTAATTGGGTAGAAGTAGAATATTGCTAGTGGGGGAGTGGAAGGGAGTGATTTGTTCTAGGAACAAGTTGTTTTATATATCCATCCGTATATCACTATTAATTTACTTTATGCACTTTATGATGTTTTAGAAGCATGCTTAAGGTGTATGATGATGAGACCTAACAAAGATAATAAATTGGTTGCCAATTACGCAAAATCCCTTCATTTATATTAAGCAATTATCCTTCCATTGAATGATTCTTGTTCAAGATCCAAAATTGGCATTGGTTTGTTGGCCAAAGTCAAGACCTTTGTCAATTGAGGATGTACTTGAATCATGAGAGTTTTGTTCTACATCGGTGTCTTGTCCAAGTTGTGATTTGTTGGCCAAAGTCAAGATCACTTCTTGTCCAACGACATTGATTACGAAACTTTCCTTGTCAATGGGTCTCGCTTAACCGAATCATTAGGTTTGTTGTGCCAAAGCCAAGGCCTAGCTGGTTCGGAGGATATGGTTAGGAAAATGTATTAGATACATTGGCATAAGTAAATATACATATGTTTTGGACTTGGATGTCCACCTAACCGGATCTAGGAATTGGATTAGATCCAATTGATCTTTGAGATCTACCTAGTTAAATAACATACAATTTGTTGGCCAAAGTCAAGATTGTGTGTTATTTAACGGGATCCTAGCCCACTAGGAAACAGATTTCCCGAGTTCTCAACAGAGGGTTAGAGACTTGATGAAAATAGTGGGAGGCTAGTATTGAATTTACAATTTCGTTCAGATACTTAGCCTTACGCGTCTTTCAAATTTATTTCGTCTATTTATTAAAATTAGTTGGACTAATACATTATTATTTTTTGTGACAGTTTGACTGTACCCACTTTATCGTTAACTAGATAGTTGGACTATCGTAGTTGAGATGGCAAGCAAGGGAAATGTCCGAGACATCATCATGGGTGACAATGTCTTTAAGGGCACAAACTTCGCTGATTGGGAAATGAACCTAAGGATAGTCCTTGGGGCTGAGAGGATGTTGTA
Source organism: Zanthoxylum bungeanum (assembly GCA_019454045.1). Lineage (NCBI taxonomy): Eukaryota > Viridiplantae > Streptophyta > Magnoliopsida > Sapindales > Rutaceae > Zanthoxylum > Zanthoxylum bungeanum. The sequence continues at coordinate 39,133 of SKCR01039799.1, forward strand.
CACCATACAGATACCTCTCCAGCCTAAGCCCACTGACGCACTTGAGCTGGAGTTATGGAAAACTCATAGCAGTGATTGTGACACAGCTCAGGCTATTATGTTAGCTTCTATGACTCAGCACTTTCGTCGCCAGAATAAGGACTTGGATCCTTACAACATGATGGCTAGACTGAGAGATCTCCACCGCACAAACAAGCGCATGGAGAGGTATGAGTTGGTGAAGAAACTCTTCCGCGCCCGAATGACTGAAGGCGCATCAGTTGAGGCCCACGAGGCTCAAATGATCGCCGATATTGATGAGTTGGCCAATATGGGAATAGTCTTGGAGGCTGAGCTGACCATAGATTTGATCTTACAGTCACTTCCTGATACTTGGAGACAAATCATAATCAACTATAAGTTGATGGATACGGATGACACTCTTGGAGAGCTGTTATCCATCTTGAAGGAGTCTGAAAAGGAACTCCAAAAAGGGGGCAAGCGCGAGGCGCACTATGCATCGACCTCTCAGAGGTCAAGAGCTGGGCTCAAAGCTACTGGAGGGGTGAGGAAGAAGAAACATAAGAAAAAGGGTAAAGGCAAGTTGACAAAAGCTTCTGGGAAGCCAAGGGACAAATCTCAAGATGTCTGCCTCAACTGCGGCAAGAAGGGTCACTGGAAACGTGACTGCCGAATGGGCAAGGGACACAAGGAGGATATCAAGGCAGGCAAGGCACTAGCCCTGCGTATGTATGTTTGTTATTGAGATAAATATGACTACTTCTAGTTTTAAAAATTGGATTTTTGATTCTGGTTGTGCTGCTCATATATGTACTGATTTGCAGGATCTGCAGAATAGCAGGATGCTGACCTCAGGGGAGATTGACCTACGAGTCGGAAACGGAACTCCAGTTGCTGTTTTTTGGCTGTAGGGACTTTTGTTTTGGAATTGCCCTCGGGGCATATGCTTAAACTTTTGAACTGTTATTATATACCTAGTTTGACTAGGAATATTATATCTGTATCTTTGTTAACCCAGCATGGGTACACTTTTGTATTTAGAAACACTGGGTGTTATTTATATAAAAATGATGCAGAAATTTGCACTGCTGTTGCAAATAATGGCCTTTATATTTTGAATATAAATGAATCTCCTAAACATAAAATAACAAACAAAAGGCTCAAAAGGAGTAATCTAAAAGATGAAGCTTACATGTGGCATTGTCGTCTAGGACACATTAACAAGACTCGCATATCCACACTTTCGAAGAGTGGGTACTTGGACGGATTTGATCTTAATTCATATGATGTCTGCGAATCTTGTCTTTTAGGCAAAATGCCTAAATCACCTTTTAGTGGTAAAGGTGAACGTGCCACAGAACTGTTAGCCCTCGTTCATAGTGACGTATGTGGGCCCATGTCTAGCCAGGCTAGAGGTGGATATCATTACTTCGTAACCTTTACGGATGATGCATCTCGTTATGGTTATGTGTATCTTATGAGACACAAGTCGGAAACTTTTGAGAAATTCAAAGAGTTTCGACACGAAGTAGAAAAACAAACAGGCAATAGTATTAAGACATTGCGGTCGGACCGTGGTGGAGAATACTTAAGTTATGAGTTTCAAGATTACTTCAAAGAAAATGGTATTCTTTCACAGTGGACTCCTCCTGGAACACCGCAATTAAACGGTGTCTCTGAACGGAGAAACCGTACCTTGTTAGACATGGTAAGGTCGATGATGAGTCGCACTGAGCTACCTATATCCTTCTGGGGATACGCTTTAAACAGTGCAGTACTTATTTTGAATAAGGTTCCGTCAAAGTCTGTTGAACAGACTCCATATGAGATATGGACAGGGAGGAAACCAGGTTTCTCTTTCCTGAAGATTTGGGGATGCTGGGCATATGTTAAACGTTTGGAAGGTACCAAACTAGAACCCAAATCAGATAAATGCCTTTTCGTGGGATATCCTAAGGAAACCAAAGGATATTACTTCTATCACCCACAAGAGAACAAAGTATTTGTTGCTTTACATGCATTTTTCTTGAGAAGGAATTCTAGATGCAGATGCAGTGGTAAGTGGGAGGAAAGTGGAGCTCGATGAAAATCGTAGTGATGTGTTCCTGGCAATGAATCAACGACGGAACATAAACAGACCATCCAGGATGAGTCTGTACCACAATCTTCATATACACAAGGACCGCGTAGGTCGGAGAGAGTCAGGACAGTACCTGAGAGGTATGGGTTCCTGATCTCGCCTCATGTAGATATTAATCTTATTGAGGATAATGAACCGACTACGTATGAGGAAGCAATACAGAATATTGATTCCGCTTTATGGCAAGAGCCATGAAGTCCGAGATGGATTCCATGTACGCCAACCAAGTTTGGACACTGGTTGATGCACCAGAAGCGTAAAGCCTATTGGATGCAGATGGATCTTCAAGAAGAAGACCGACATGGATGGCAACGTGCAAACGTACAAAGCTAGGCTTGTAGCAAAGGGGTATCGTCAAGCAATATGGTATTGATTATGACGAAACTTTCTCACCCTTGCCATGATTAAATCCATTCGGATAATGCTTGCAATAGCTGCATGCTGCATATTTCGATTACGAGATATGGCAGATGGACGTTAAAACCGCTTTCCTTAACGGAAACCTTTTGGAGGATGTTTATATGCAACAACCTGACGGTTTTATCGTACCTAGACTTGCAAACAAGGTTTGTAAGTTAAATCGATCCATTTATGGATTGAAGCAAGCATCACGGTCATGGAATCAGCGTTTTGATGAGATCATAAAAGAATATGATTTCGTACAAAACGATGATGACCCTTGTGTATACAAGAAGGTTAGTGGGAGAGCACTGACTTTTATTGTCCTTTATGTCGACGACGTATTGCTTATAGGCAATGACATTCCCATGCTAACGTCGGTGAAAGCTTGGCTTTCATTAAAATTCTCCATGAAAGATCTGGGAGAAGCAGCCTTTATTCTGGGAATAAAGATCTACCGAGATAGATCTAGAAAGCTGCTTGGACTCTCCCAGAGTACATATATTGACAAAGTGTTGAAGCGATTCAACATGGATCAATCCAAGAAGGGATTGATGCCAATGTCATGTGGTATCCTTCTGTCTAAGGACATGTGTCCTAAGACTAAAGAAGAAAGAGATAACATGAGTCGGATACCGTTCGCCTCGGCAGTCGGATCGATCATGTATGCCATGATATGTACGCGACCTGATGTGTCATATGCTTTGAGCATGTGCAGTCGCTATCAGGCCGATCCAGGTGAAGGTCACTGGATGGCTGTTAAGAATATCCTTAAGTATCTTAGACGAACTAAGGATGCTTTCTTAATATATGGAGGTGGAGAACTTGAGGTGTCTGGGTACACCGATGCAAGTTTCCAAATCGACAAGGACGACTTCAAGTCGCAATCGGGGTACATTTTTTTTTGAATAACGGAGCAGTGAGCTGGAAATCTTCCAAGCAAGATACTGTTGCCGATTCAACAACAGAAGCGGAGTATATTGCTGCATCAGAAGCAGCAAAGGAGGCAGTTTGGATCCAAAAATTCCTAATCGGATTAGGAGTAGTTCCGTTAGCAGCTGAGCCCGTACCGTTGTATTGTGACAATAACGGGGCTATAGCACAAGCTAAGGAACCAAGGTCTCATCAACGATCCAAGCATGTTCTTCGGCGTTACCATCTGATTCGGGAGATTATACATCGTGGCGATGTAAAGGTCGAGAAGGTCGCATCAGATGACAACATTGCAGATCCGCTGACGAAGGCTGTTCTTCAGCAAGTGTTTGAACGACATATACATAGTTCAGGTATTAGATGCTTGAGTGACTGGCTATAGGCCAAGTGGGAGATTGTTAGACATTATGACCCATAGCGTCACTGTTTTGTAAATGATATTGTATTATTGTACAAAATTAACTATGTGATCATGAATTGCCTTTTGCCGTTTGTAAATTATTTACTTTGATATATTGATGGCAAAAGTCCATATGATTAGTTCCGTATTGAGATGATATGAGACAGTATCAATACAAAAAGGTTTAATCATTAAATATCCCTAGTCGGAGTATTATCGAGATCGGACATCGATAATGCGGAATAGACTAGTATTGCACTTGTGCGCGTTGTGATGGCACAACGGCATAGTTCTCATATATTTAAGTATTGGATACTTATGCAAGTGCGATAGGAGGTTGTGTTTTACCGATGGTACGGAAAACAGCTTCGCTCTGGATAGACCCCGCGGAATCCCATTGGTAGTATGTCTGCGTGTCTATGGGAGGCCGCATCAGGGTAGGTGTATATGGTCTTAACCTGAGACTTGCATCGCTAGTACTTGCGACAATCGGTAAACTTTGGTTTTGTGGTTCGGGGCTTTAACCGGTTCTGTGTACGCCTCTTCTGGGTTTATCGAGAATCGTAGTGTACTGGATGTGTGATGTCAAGATGGAAGTATCACTTCAGACATATGGAGATGATGATCACGCAGGATACAGAACTAGTACTCTATAAAAGGTTGCAACCGTCGGGACAATATGACCAGGTCAGGATTGTCTGATTTAAAGAGACTGGTTGTTTGATATCCGATATATGTTTCGTACGGGGCAGACACATTTCCAGCCCCAGGCCTAACATGTGATCGTCCGATACTGGTTCGATGTACGCGATACTACGGTATACTACGCTTGATAAAGATCTAATATTCCAGTAAGAATATTTCTGGACAATTGGGTAGGCATGGCGCTTTGCTAGAAGCCAACCTTGTCTTGTAAATCGGTAAAAATGTAGTACGAGGTACGTACGTGTTTGGATTATCCAACGACCGTATTTACTGCCAACATATCCGGAGATCTCTTGGGTCGCTTCCTGAAGATTCACCTATGATGTTTGATTCGAACTTTATTAATCTTGGATTAATTACGGAGAAACTTTATCTTGGATAAAATGCCTTATTAGGAGAGAGAGAGAGAGATCGATTAATTTGGAATTAATCGATAAAATAATATATTCGATTTATTATTAAACGAAATTAGATTTCGACGCAGAATTAAAATCGGATTTTAATTCGGGCAAACGAATTAATTTGGAATAATTCGTTAGCGATCTGAATAATAATTCCGCTAGGCGTAATTATTTAATTCTCGTCGCGACGGAAATTATCTTAATTCGGAATTAGCGAATTTGGGCCCGAAAGTGTTTGCGGACACATTCGTATTTTGAAACGGGTGGAATCCGCAAATCACATCGCGATATCTCATAGTTGACACGAATAGATGATGGATGTATCTAGTCACCTTTAAGGGATGATACATTGTCTCTATTCTCAATGTGAGGTAATGATGGCAAATCATGAATTTTCCTTTAGAGGGAAAACCTTTCACGGTTTTTGAAGGGTTTTTAATTAAAAATTCATTTTTGTATTTGATACATCATTGCTTTTCATTTAACTCTCCCACGTTTTTGAAACAAAAAAAAACAGAGAAAAAAAAAATTAAAAGACACAACACTCTCTCCTCTCCTTCTTCTTCACGCAAGCAGTGGGCTTCATCCATGGCAGAAAATTGTTTTCTCCATTTTTGCTAGCACCACAAGGGATCAAAAGAGGTGATAGGGAAACACACTGGAGCTTGGAGTACTAGAAGATTTGAGGCTTCTCACACTGTTGTTATTGGCCGAAAACAGCCCCAAGATTTGCAGCTTCTATCATTCTTGTTCTTGGCAGCATATCACCCACCTTGGAGGCTCAATGATCCTCTTCATCATTTTCGTCACAAAGCTTTGTAAGTATGTTTCCGCCATGCTTCAAGCTTTGCATGTATATTATTTGTATTTCTATGGCTTAATCTTTCTTTGGGACTAATTATAGAAACCAACATTTTCTTCTTGTTTCAAGTTTTAGGGTTTTTGCATAGATTGGTTGGATTTTCTGGTTTTGATCTGTTGGTTGCATGTTAGTTTCTGTTTAATGACACTATTTCACCAACAATCTTAAGAACTTATTAAATTAGTGTTGTTATAGATAGTAATTCACATGCTTAGATAAGAAAATTTACTGGAAAATATAGTCTTTGCATGAAAAATACATAAGAGCGTTCGAACGCCCGACAAACGCAAAGGCTAAAATCTAAATTTTCGTAAGAACGTTCGAACGTGTCTTCAAACGCAACTCGAACGCAAGCCTTCTGCCTAAGAACGTTCGAACATATCTTCAAACGTAACTCGAACGCAAGCCTTCTGAATTAGAACGTTCGAACGCGTCCTAAATGCAACACGAACGTAAGCCCTCTGGAATATTTCATTTGAATGCATTTTAGGACGCCACACGAACGTAAACTCTCTGGAATATTTCCTTCGAATGCGTTTTCGGACGCCACACGAACGTAAACTCTCTGGAATATTCTGTTCGAACGCGTTCTCGAATGCTCCACGAACGTGAACTCTCTGGAACGCTTCTTTCAAACGCGTTCTCGAACGCAACACAAACGTGCACACATTGGACAGTCTCGTTCGAACGTAGATACGAACGCGACACTAACGAACTAAGTCCTGGAATTATTTCTAAATTGAAAAGACTTAGATTAATTTAATTAATCGCAATATTAAATTAGTAAATCTTATACTGAATCACAATAATCTTGGTAGTATAGATTTAAGTTATCGTTAGGGTGTTCAATTATCACAAGCATACACATAGTGATAAAGTTTAAAATTAATTGTGAGTTGCATACTTGGTTGAGAATTTAAAGTGTAATCATACACAAGTAATTCCATCCAATCTTGATTGACTCATACACATATATCTACACATATCGAATATTGTATTGTAAAATTAAAAGTGTAATACTAAGTTTTGAATTGCTAAGAGATTATATTGAAGAAGTGTTTAAAGGATATTATTTTAAAAAAGGCGATAAGAGCCTAAGTGGTCAGAGATTTAAGTGGTTACTCTGGATCACCCTCGTCCTCTGGGAATATTTATTTAATTTTCATAAGAAACCTTAATCGAAATTCAAGGACTTGTGTTTATTGGTACTACCGTCCAATAGAACAACGAGTGGATACTTGGTATATCACTTGAACAAGATCATTTGTTGATCGTTGTGCAATTTATCTTTTGTAGACTTATTGATCTTTGTTGGTTTTTCCAGTTACGCATGGCTAGCAGAAACATCATAGTACCAATCTCTCATGGAGAAAAGCCAGAAAAGTTTGGTGGGGCAAACTTTAAACAGTGGCAGAGCAAAATGTTGTTCTACCTGACAACTCTCCAGTTGGATAAGTACCTAAAAAATCCTCCGGATCCTGTGGAGGGTGAATCGGCAACAGCCAAACAACTGCGATAAAAGACATGGTTGCCTGGCGACTTCTTGTGCAAAAAATACATTTTGGGTGGACTCGACAATACATGTACAATGTGTACCAAGGCATGACTTGTGCGAAGATTCTCTGGGAATCTCTCGAGAAGAAATACAAAACAGAGGATGTCGGACAAAAGAAATTTATCGTGGGTAGGTTCCTGCACTACAAAATGGTAGATTCAAGAACAGTAATGTCTCAGTTGGGTGAACTGCAATTGATCATTCATGAAATACTAGATGAAGGAATGAAACTCTATGAGACGTTTCTAGTTGCCACCATAATTGAAAAGTTGCCTCCATCATGGAAGGACTTCAGGAGCTATCTGAAACACAAGAAGAAGCAGATGAGCCTTGAAGACCTTGGAGTTCGACTGAGGATCGAAGAGGACAACAGGAAGTCTGAGAAGGCCAGCTACAAGACTATGGAGTCTAAGGCCAACATCGTCGAAGGTGTAAAGGGTAGCAAGAAGAGAAAGAACAGTGTAGCTGATTCTTCCCAAGCTAACAAGAAGTTCAAGGGGAAGTGCTACAACTGTGGAAAAAACGGTCATATGGCAAATGACTGCAGAAATAAGAAGTCTCGGGACAAAGGCAAGAAAATGAAAAATGAGGCCCATGTCACTGAAGATGAGCAGCTGACTGAAGAGATCTCAGAGATGAACCTATCAGCAGTGATAATTGAAGCCAACTTGGTTGGGAATCTGAGAGAATGGTGGGTAGACACTGGAGCTACTCGTCATATCTGTGCAGATAGCAAGATGTTTTCCTCATATAAGAAGTTCGATGGCGGCGATCATCTAACGATGGGAAACTCGTTTACCTCAAGAGTGGTTAGACAAGGCACAGTGGTTCTGAAGATGACATCTGTAAAGGAGGTTACATTGAAGAATGCTTTGCATGTTCCTGATATTCGGAAGAACTTGGTCTCAGACTCTCTCCTTAGCAAGGCTGGTTTTAAGCTTGTATTTGTTTCTGATAAATTTGTATTGACAAAAAACGATGTGTATGTAGGAAAAAGATACCTCACTGATGGCCTTTTCAAATTCAATGTAATGACTATTGATCGACACAATGCTATTAATAAAGCTACAACTTCCGCTTATATTATTGAGTCACAAAATGTATGGCATGTGAGGTTAGGACATGTTAATTATGATACAATACGTTTAATTAACATGGACCTTATACATAAATTTACAATTGATAGCCAACATAAGTGTGAGGCATGGTTGAAGCAAAAATGCATAGAGCATCATTTCATTCCATAGAACGAAGTTCTGAACCCTTGGAACTTGTCCACACTGATGTGTGTGATATGAATATTGTGCAAACAAGAGGCGGTAAAAAGTATTTTGTCACTTTTATCGATGATAACACAAGATTCTGTTATGTGTATTTGTTGAGGAGAAAAGATGAAGCTATTGAGAGCTTTGTACACTATAAGAACGAAGTTGAAAATCAACTTGGCAAGAAAATCAAAAGAATCAGGAGTGATAGAGATGGTGAATATTGTTCCAATCATGGAATTATTCACGAAACCACTACTCCTTGTTCGCCTCAACAAAACGGGATTGCTGAGCGCAAAAACCGGACGTTGAAGGAAATGATGAACGTCATGTTGACAAGCTCTGGTTTGCCCCAGAACTTGTGGGGGGAAGCCATGCTTTTCGCGAACTACGTTCTAAACAAGCTTCCTCACAGAAGATTGGATAAGACACCATATGAGTTATGGAAAGGTCACGTACTTTCCTACAAATACCTAAAAGTGTGGGGGTGTCTTGCCAAAGTAATGGTTCCTAAACCTAAGAAGGTTAGAATATGACCCAAAACTGTTGATTGCATATTCATCGGATATGCTCGCAACAGTAGTGCGTATCGATTCTTGGTACACAAGTTTTAGATTCCTGACATCAATCCGAATATGATAATTGAGTCAAGGAATGCGATATTTTTTGAAGAGACATTTCCTTGTAAGGAAAGACAAAGAATAGAGTCTCTCAAAAGAACTATTGATACTGTCAAAGACAGTGATCATGATGACCAAAAGTTAGATCAACATGCAAATATTGAGACAATCGAACCTAGACGTAGCAAACGAGCTAGAACGTCTAAGTCTTTTGGTCCCGATTCTGACATATTTGTTAGAAAATGAGCCTCAAAGCTATAAGGAAGTAATGTCTTCGCCGGAGGCACCTTTGTGGAAAGAGGCTATCAACAGTGAGATTGATTCCATCCTACAGAACCATACTTGGGAGTTGGTTGATCTTCCTCCAGGTTGTAAGCCACTGGGCTACAAATGGATATTCAAACGGAAGATGAAACCAGATGGATCAATAGATAAGTACAAGGAAAGGCTTGTCATAAAAGGTTATAGACAAAAAGAAGGCCTTGATTACTTTGACACCTATTCACCAGTGACTCATATCACATCGATAAGAATGATCATAGCCATAGCAGCTATATTTGGTCTTGAAATACATCAAATGGATGTAAAGACGGCATTCTTGAATGGTGAATTGGAGGAAGAGATTTACATGGAACAACCAGAAGATTTCAATGTTTCTGGACAAGAACAGAAGGTGTGCAAACTTGTAAAATTCTTGTACGGATTAAAGCAAGCACCTAAACAATGGCATGAGAAATTTGACAGAGAAATGTTGTCAAGTGGGTTCAAAATCAATGAGTGTGATAAGTGTGTGTACACCAAATCAACTCAAAAATGATATGTCATTGTGTATCTCTATGTAGACGATATGCTGATAATTGGTAGTAATCATGAAATGATTCAGTCTATCAAGAGAGTGTTATCCAGCAGATTTGATATGAAAAATTCAGGAGTAGCTGATGTGATCCTATGAATTAAGATTTCTAGGACATCAGACGGATATATATTATCTCAGACTCATTATATTGAGAAGATACTTGAGAAATATAACAAAGGGGATCTAAATATGGCTAGAACTCATGTAGACATAACTCTTCATCTCTCAAAGAATACTGGCTCAAGCGTATCACAATTAGAGTATTCGAGAATCATCGGAAGTCTGATGTATCTCACGAATTGCACATGAACTGATATCGCTCAAGCTGTGAACAGGCTTAGCAGATATACAAGCAATCCAGGACATAACCACTGAAAAGCCATAGTAAGAGTTTTGAGGTATCTGAGAGAAACTTCAAAATATAGGCTACATTATGAGAGATATCCTGCTGTTCTAGAGGAATACAACGATGCTAACTGGATATCTGATACAATGGATTCCAAATCTATGAGTGGATTTATTTTCACACTTGGTAATGCAGCCGTGTCATGGAAATCCTCGAGGCAAACTTGTATTGCCTGGTCTACTATGAAATCAGAGTTCATAGCATTAGACAAAACAACGGAAGAAGCGGAATGACTTCGAAATTTCCTAGAGGATATTCCTAGTTGGCCCAAACCGGTGCCAGCGATAAGCATATATTGTGATAGCCAATCGGCTATTGGGAGAGCCCAAAATATAATGTATAACGGTAAGTCTCGACATATACGTCGGAGACATAATACCATATGTCAACTGATCTCAAGTGGCATAATATCGATCGATTATGTTAAGTCGAAGGAAAACCTAGCGAATCCACTTACTAAAGGTTTACCAAGAGAGCAAGTTGAGAAGTCATCGATGGGAATGAGCTTGAAGCCTATAAATTAAGAATTGTCACTGTGGAAACCTAACTTAGCTTACTGGATATCACAAGATCTAGGTTCAAAAAGGACAACTGAAACTTTGTGCAATTCAAAACAAGCACTGAAGAGTTTTGTACTCTTTCCCATTCCGATAATGACGCCGAGTGCTGTCTGTCAAGGTTAGGATAATCTAAGGCTGTTAATGATCATTATATTAGGAGATGAGTCCTAATGGAGGTAAAGACAAATTATCTCTTCATAGTAGATCACCTATTTCAAGTAAGAAGTGAGGCCGCTTCCATGGGATTTTACAGGCTGATTTCCCTAAAGTACTTGATGAATCCATGACCGCTGTTCAGGGCCGAAATGAACACAACCGTAGAACGAGAAATGGTCGAAGTAAAGCTGTGTGTTGGCAATTGTCTTGGTTTACACCAACGGCGGAACAGTTCAAGACTATGGGTCACTGGTTTGCCAAGTAAATCCGATTGTCATTCACTAGGAAAGGTTCAAGGCAAAAGCTACCTATTTCGATGCAGCTTTAGTTCACGAAAACTCTCTCAAGTGTCTGCATGAATATTTGAAGAATTGTGGGGGATTGTAGAAAATTCTTCAATTATTAAGGGTTGATGGAGGATGGACATGTACATTGGATGATACCCCTTGGAAAAGGTACACACATGTAGGGACATGTCCCCCAATATAGAAGAAAATAACTCTAGGCTCCAAGTGGTGCATGGGAAGGGTACAACCCTTTGGAGGGTTACACCCCAAACCAAAAGGTGCCCTTAAGGCACCCTTCCATGCCTTTATAAGGAGGCCTCCATGTTCATTGTCTAAATCTGAAATCAATCCGAAAATTACAGTAATAAAGAGTCTCATAATTCCATTTTTGAGTCAGAGAGAGAATTCCTCAATTTCCAAGTTTAAGATCTTCTTAAGGAATGCCCCTTGAAGAAGAGGAATCCGAGTTATCCTGGGATAACATTAGCCACAAAACCCGTAGAGCACCGAGACGGGGCTAATAAGTTCTTAAGGACAGAGATCTATCTCGACTTGGACTGCATTTCGTCAATTTTTCCAGGTTTTTCTTCTTATTTCAAGTTTTAGGGTTTTTTAATAGATTGATTGGATTTTCTGGTTTTGATCTATTTGGTTGCATGTTAGTTTCTGTTTAATGACACTATTTCACCAACACACTCAACACCCTCAAACATGCTCAAGGTTATGAGTGTGTGAGGTGGTACTGAGGTGCAATGATTCGCATACTTTATTAGCTTTAATGCTAACTAATTCCTTAAATACAGACTTATTGAGTACATTAATTTTTTGCATGCATGTATTTCATACAAATAACACAATTTATTCTAAAATAATCAATTCAATTAGATAAATCATATATTCATCTTCATAATTCAGCATTTTATATTTAGTTGAGGCAGAAAAACGTAGAAATCTAGTGTTCTCTCCACATATGGCGTTATATGGTGAAGGCGTAAAACGTTTGAGAACTGTTACCTTTAAGAATAATAGGCTTTGGGCTTTCTAGTCCTATCCTCTGCTGGACTTGATTGGGCATGATTCTTCGAATGCTGATTCCACAATCAATGTTGATGTGTTGGGAATGAAATTGAGTGTCCTACATGTTAGCACTCCAACCCTCAAGTCGGATTTTTCATCAAGTGAAAATGGTGTTTTTAAAGTACATTATATTTAGACAAATAATTCTATAACTCCACTATAAATTTTGGGTTATTGTTGTCTATGCACGTGGTGTGTTGGCTTCGAGTGCATATTTGATGTGTCATGCTCTATTCTTGCATGTTTAGTTGAGTGGAATGAGATTATATCATCAATTCCACATGTCAGTGCAATTTTTACATGTTAAAATAAGTGGTTATAATTAAACTCCACTAACTTGGGTATTTCAGAATGTTATTTGGGTTTGTAAATGATTTTTCGTTCTCTCTGGTTGATTTACTCCAAAGTTAGTTTACTCAAGAGAGTAGTCATTCTAGATCTTGGAAGTGAGTGAGAGAGCTCTTGAGTTAGTTTACTCCGAATCTCCGAAATGAATTTTTTTTGGGAGATTATTATTTATGGGATTGTCATGTGACTCTCAGTGGTAATATTTCGGAATAGTACTTCATAAGTTGATCACTAAGGAATCTTACAGGGGAAATTTCATTTAGAGAGTGACTGTTGCTTACAATAGTAGGGTAATAATTAGAGTACATCCAGTAACCAACATAAAATTTAAATGATGACATAACATAATTAGATTTAAAAATATTCATTATCATTAGATTCTGTTTTTTAAGTGAAAATTTAAACTAATTCGATTAGATTCGTGTTTTTAGTTCAAAAATCAAATAACTATTTTCGAAATTAAAAATTATTTTGGTTCAGTCGATTTGCTTTTTTCATTTTCGGTTTTTTCAGCACCCCTACAATTTGAGTTGGTTTAATCTTCAAAAAACAAAAAAAAAACAAAAGAAAAGTAAATGGGCCTCATAGCGGGTTAATGTTTTATTCCTAATATATGGGGTGGAGGCCCATTTCACATGCCCATCATCAACCTATAAACCCTAAGATGAGAGAAAGCTCAGGTGATGCCATTGACAGTAATGGCGCATATGGCGTCTACGTGTGTATCTGTTCCAGTGTCTCTTCTGACTCAAAAATTTCAGGTACCCATCTGCAATTCTAAATTTTCTAGATGATTTGATCGTTGGTAGCAATTTTGACTTATCTCATACGTACAGATTAAAAAGCTGTCTGTTCATTCCGGTCACCAAATCCAGTAATAACAGCTCAGTTTAGCGAACCAAATAAGGCCAAAGAGAAATTGGAAAATGCTAATAAGAGATTGTGGGAAGCTGTGCCCGACCCTGTGAAGGAATTCCCATGGAAGCAAGCTGAGAATATAGTGTTAGAGAGAGTGTTTTTTCTTGGAAAGAAAGCGCTCAAGTGGTCACTTGTTGCCTTGTTGATATTCAGCTCTGTATCAGATTTTGTATTTGCCATCTCTACTAATCAAGAACTGATGATTCCCTTTGGTATCCTTATTGGCTGCTTGATGGCTGACTTTTTCAGAGAGACATTACACCATTTCTGTCCAATTTCCGAGGTATAATTTTGCTTCAATTCTTTCTTGTGTATTAATCAAATATTGATTAATACTACAGTGTCACTGTCTCGCCGCTTTTAGGCTAGGCACGACTCGCTGCTGCGCCTAATCCCAAATAGATCAGGTTAGGCGTTCGGTCACCTAGTTTTTCTTGCCTTAATATCTATATTTAATTATATAATTTTTCGAAAATCCCTCATTTTGAAGGAAAAAAAACCCTACTTTCTACGATTTTTTATTAATTTTTTCATCAAATTGAATATTTAGCAAATTCCACGAAAACTTAACCCTAATTTCAAAAATCCCTAATTTTCTAGGAATTTCTTTATTGGCGCCCTAAATGCTAGGCCAACTGTTACGGACTAACGTTTAGCACATTTAAGAACAGTGACAGTAATTGATTAAACATTACTTGAAAATGGCTTAGTCTACTCAAACAAAAGATCATTTATATTTATATATATTAGGATCTCGATTCGCGGATCTTTCCATTCGAGAAATAAAAATAAGATCATGTAATTGTTTGTTGAAAAACTATGTTATCAGAAACTTGTACACACAAAATCCATATAATTGTTTGTCGAAAAACTATGTTATCTTTATTATTATATGCTTTTGTGAGTGATTTTGTTTGTTGTTCCAATAACAGGGTAAGGGTTTGCAGAGGCAATTTTTGAGCATCATTTGCTTCTTTGTTCTGGTCAAGTTGGTCTCTGCCTATTTTGCAGTAAAACAACGAGTATTGCTATTGCATGTTGCAAATGGTGGATTAATGCAAGTGTTATGGCCATGGAGAAATTTAATGGAAGAAAATGAAAATGATAATTTCAGTGAAGAGAATTCAAATTCTACATCAAATGAAAATGCTACTGCGTAGTAGATATTCGGAAGATTCAATTCAAAATGCTCTGTACTGAACCATTGAATTGTTGCTTGACATA
This sequence comes from Zanthoxylum bungeanum, assembly GCA_019454045.1. NCBI lineage: Eukaryota > Viridiplantae > Streptophyta > Magnoliopsida > Sapindales > Rutaceae > Zanthoxylum > Zanthoxylum bungeanum. Next base: position 54,245 of record SKCR01039799.1, read on the forward strand.
ATGTAATAGTGTTTAAATGAGAGTGAGAGATATTAGTTGTCTAAATTTGATTGGTGGAGTATAATTAATGGAACAGAAGATTTGGACTCGTTTTACTTTGCTACCAACAGCTCTTGCTAATTTCTGATGAACCCACCCAGCCTGTGACCATGGAACAAAAAAAAAAAAAAAAAAAATTTGTAAAAAATGCAAGATCAACACAAGCGAAAATACACACAAACAAACAAATAGTAAATACTGTACTTGTGACTGGAGATGAGATTCAAACTTCTTGCAACGAACAGGGGGACACTTCCATTAAACTGTGTCGATGGTTTCTGGGTTACAACAAATATTTATGTGACATCGTATTAGCCACCAAATATAGTCCTGAACCAAATACTTTTTCATTGTTGTCTGGATTATTTATGCAAACCTGAAATACTTGCGGACTAGTAGGTGTTTCGGTATTTTCAGTTATAATTTTTTATATGTTAAATAAAATTATGTATGTTTAACTAATTAACTTGTCCTTTCATTGGTCAAAAGCGTTGTTCTTAAGACGGTTTGAACTAGGGGTGATAATTTTTGGCCCGGACCAAGTCCGAGTATTATTATTAAAAAAAATATTTTAAATTAATATATATATTTTTAAATTCTAAATTATATTTTAAAGTCCCAATGCAAAATTCTACTATATTTCAAATTTTTTAGGCATTAAAATATTTTAAAAATTAATTTTTATTGAGAAAATAGGCCTTGGACAATTATGTGTTTGAATTTATCATTTTAATTGAAAATATAGGTTTATAGTACTATAATTTTTTATGACTGCATCTCAAAATGAAGTGTCATAAGCTATGAGATGCCTAGCAGATATTTGCGGTCATATAACCAACTAGGTTTGTCTAACACTTTCTTTGGAGGGATTTATAGTCTAGTGGCTACTGGCTAGTGCTATTATATATCATTCATTGAGCCAACTAGGCTAAAAAATTTCCGCTCCCCTGCGGTCTTGTTTCTCTGTAATAAACTTATTTACAATTAGAAAAATAATGTTTTGTCCTCATAGATTGCCAGAAAAGGCAAAGCCCAAAACGGTATGCAATCATGTCTATACCATATTAGCATACATCATGTCATCTAAGCAATTATGTCTATACCATATTAGCATACATCATGTTTCCACATCATACCATGTCATGAAGTCATGTCCATGTCACGTTAGCATTCACTAACAGTATTATCAATTTTGTGACTTTTGCTAATCAACGAAATCACATAATTGTCTTTTGTCACGAAAAAACTACAATTCACTATTGGAAAAAATCTCATTACTTAACCAATTATTCCTTAACCAATTAACAATTCACTTTACCCTTGATTACAAAAAATCTCATTACTTAACCAATTATTCCGATGACATAGGAGGACTCTAGCGATGGTAATGACGACGGCATGGTAGTGTCTCGCCCGGATTTGATTATTTTTATGCAAAACTAATGAGCAGAAAACATATCACTATTTACCGCCCCTTTGACCTAATATTTTATATGATTTCTCGGGTTTTATGAATATTTTGATGTGTTTTTGTGCGTTTTGCAGATAAATAAAGATTTACGACTCAATGAAATCAACTCGGGGCTAAAACGACGAAAAACGGACAAAAGGACAAAAATGGAAAATCACTGCTCACGCGTCTCGACGCGCATGTCTCTATGCGTCGTGACGCGTCTTTATTATGAAGTCTACCGACATTTACTGTGCACGCGTCGTGACATAGAGCACCTACGTGTCAACATCTCAGCAGAACGCGTTGACAGCTCATCGCGTCGCGATGCATAACCCTTCACGCGTCGCGACGCCCTCGCCGATTTTTTGATTATAAATAGAAGCTGATTTCATTTAGAATTTTCATATTTTCCTTAAGGTTATGTACAAGGATCTAAGGACTGTATCTTGTTTGTTTACATTTTTGTATTTTTAATTATGTACTTTTATTTCTAGTTTTAATAATAGTTGTTTGTTTATCTTTATTTTATGTTTCGTAATTAATTTCCGTTGGGGGAAGGGTAAAGCCTTTAATATGATAATCTAGGTTAATCTCACTTAATTTATAATATGGAAATTGTAATTTAATAATATGGATTAAAGTTTATACTGCCTTAATGACTGGTTTTATTTATTTGACATTATGTGACACCGTCTATATGGTCGGTCATTAGGTGACAGATGAGTATCGCCTATATGGCTGGTTTGTGGACAAATAATAACACCGCCTTTATGGCTGGTTGGACTTAATTAGATAATACTGACAAATTCTATATTATAATAAGTGAGATTCCTAGGTTTGAAATATTAAATGTGGATCCCCAAACCCCAGCACTTTATTTTTATTTTAGGGAAATGATGAAGCATAATATTTACGTGTTTAATAATTGATATAATTATATTATGGGTAATACTTTAATTTGTTTATTGAATCTTAAGCTTAATGCTTCTTGTTGCCTGATCACCAATAAGATTGATGGGGTAAACTTAAAATGAACTTGGAAAAGGGATTTTAGGTTTCAGCCTTAGATTCAATAGCTCACGATCTCACCTTAGGGCATAGTGACCCTTAGGTAGATTTCCTTCCAGGATAGACATATACATGTCGGGCGGGGGTAGCCATAATTGGAACTTGAACTTAATGAATTCAAGTAATTTGGTTAACATAGACATATGATTAATTGAATTACTCTGGGTGTTTGCATCTGACCATCGACAGAGCCTTTTGCATATCTTCGTGTTCAAGGTTAGTAAACTGAATTATTACACATATATAAGAGAATCAATTAATCATTAGAATAATATTGTGTGGAATCACAACCCTAGATATTTGTGTCTTTTGTTTATTTTCCTTAGTATTTTCTTTTGTGTATTTATTTATTTTTATTTAGCAAATCTACATTCAACCAACCAATCAAACAATCATTCTCTTCTCCCTTTAATTAGATACCTGTAAATAAATAGTATCAATAATTAATAACAACAGTAGAAATTAAGTCCTCGTGGGATCGATATTTTTATACTACTTGAGTGATACGTGCGCTTGCGTAACATGTGTGTTTACCACCGATCAAGTTTTTGGCTCCGTTACCGGATACTTATTTTTCTTGCGTTATTAATTTTGAAGCTATCTATTTTACTTGTATATAATTTTCTTTATTTTTATCTGTAATTTTTATTTCTTTCTTTTATTTTTCAGGTGGTTGAAATGGAACATTATTGGGCGATGGGAGAATTATGAGCTTTACAAAGAGAAGATACACCCAAAATCAGGGAGTAGCAGTCCGATTTTCTAAGGCATGTTGTCCAGCCCAACAACTATCCATGGATGTCAGAGAGAAATAACACAACATTTGTCCAACCATTTCAGAACGTAATGAGGAGATGTGAGATATGTGATGGTAACCACCCGAGCGATCAATGCATATACCACTACAATTCAGGGTGGCAGAACTATCAGAATCGTTTATATAATGAACCAACATATTTCATTGAACCACATTTTCCATCTTATCCACCATCAACCTACGATCTTCAAGGACCAGAACCATCAGTGGGATGATAGTTGATGAACAGGCTCGATAAATAGGATGCTGAACATGATGCAACGTTTGTGGATAAAATCAAAATCTTACAGAGGATGGTAAATGAATTAAGGCAAATAATCAACAACCAGAACTACATACCTCACGGAACAAATTCAAATAACATTGATGAAGCCTTCGAATACCAAGCATTTCACAATGACACCTTAACAGAGGAAGAGGCTGAGCAGTATCAAGAATCAGAGGTATCAGTTCAGGAGCCCGAACCAACAGAATCTCAATTTTATCTTTATTATTCATCAGACTCTGATGAGGAACAAGTAGCAGAGATGTCTGTAACCACAACAAGTGAGGATGAAACTCTGCACCCTCAAAATGAAGATCTTGGAGCATGCATTGCACATATGTTTGAAGAAGAGCTATCCGAGCCATTTATACCAACAACAGAGGATAAAAGCCCACAATCAGACATATCCTTACATCCTCAGGTTGAAACATATTGAGCATGCATTTCACATATGACAGATGAAGTGCTGAACAAAGAAATCCTAAAATATATATGTGAAAAAAGGTGGAGCAAGATGCAGAACAAATGGAGGAGCAAATGTCTGACCATATTGAAGATCTCATGCATTCAGGAGAAACATCACTGTATTGGGGAGTACAAATCAAAGACACCGCCTAAAAGCTTGACAAAATGGAACTCCCATTCAAAGTCAAACACCATACGTGACCTCCTGATTTTCTTTCTTTCTTTTTAGGAACTACTGGAGTGACAAAGTTTAAAAGGGTGGCATAAGCACTGAATGAGACAAAATTCTTTTTGCCACTTTACCGTTGGAAGAGATCCTTCAGAAGCGACGCTCATGGGATTGTCTTTAATCGGACGTCCAAAACCATGTTGAAACCTCATTGACGGATGATATTCAGTCACGTCTGGCTGAAGAAGTAAAATTTAGCGCTAGCAGGGAGGCAACCCATGCAAAAATTATATTTTTATTTTTTGTATTTTGTTTACACATGTTGTAGAGTTTTTATTTTTATGTGTTATTTTTGCAGGGAAAAACAAAAACTGAGCACTTAAAGCAGAGCAAGCCAATAAAATTTTGGGATATCATGGAATAAAATTTGACAAAATCGTGAGGATAAAAAATTCAATAGAGACATCGGAGTAAAGAGTCAGCTCTTGATACGCGTCCAAATGGATTTATTCGTCTAAAGACTCGATTTTGTCGAGAAGGGAAAAAAAACTTGCGTCGCGACACCACCTAGCCCCGTCGTGATGCAAATGAGGCAGTGAGTGACACTTTGTTAAGCCTTTGGTGTCGCGACTCACAAACCTATCACGTCGCGCCTCGCCAACCAAACACGTGAATACCCAGAATTTAGGGCTAGGAGTCGCAATGCAAAACCTTTCGGTGTCACGACACACGCACGATATCAAGCCTAAAAACCAGCAGCCACGAGCCATTCTTCACATTTCTTCTTTCATTTTTCTTCATTCTCTCATTTTTCTCTCACACATTCCCTCATTTTTTCTCACTTTCTTCATCTTTTCTCTCAAATCAAACACACCAAATACTCTCATAACCCAAATCTCACCAAAACACATACATCAAAACAAAACCCAACCTTCAATTTCATGGATTTGCACTCAAACTCCCTCCATTTCACATATAAGCTCGGTTTTGGGGATTCAAGGTCATGATTCGGGTAATTTCGTTCATTTTCTCTTCATTTTTTTTTTATTTTTTTTTGTTTTATTTGTGCGAATTTTATGTTTGTTATTGGTTAAAAATTTATGGTTTTGATTGTTGTTTGTGGCTTTGGTTGATGGAATCGTAGCTTTGGGGGTGAAGGTTGTGTGAGTTGTGAAATTGTTGAAGTGTTAGCTTAGGTTGATTTTTGGAAAATCCTAAAATTTAGGGGAACCTTTGCCCAATTTTTGTGAAATCTCTATGTCACCCAAGAGAGCCCGTAGCAAATCGGCCGCAGAACCATCTTATAACAATGAAAAATTCATGTCTACGGCCACGGACAAGCGCTACGAGAAGAGTGTGGGGGAAAAAGTCTTATCATCGAAGAGGATTTGAAATTAACCCGGGGCAATTTCCCCAAATTGACTCCATGATTGCCCAGAGGCACTAGCATAAGCTTTGTCAACATACTACCCCTGCCTGCATTCCCATGGTTAGAGAATTTTACGCTAATGCTTACGAGCACATAGCGTATCAGGTATTAGTGAGAGGCCAGATAGTGGCATTTGATCGATCTACAATCAACAGATTTTATAAGTTACCAGATATAGAGGATGATGAATACACTGAAACCATCGATCACCACTACTTAGATATCATCATTATAACACTATGCATCCCCAATGTTGTATAGGATATCAATAATAACGGGGAATATGTTAAAATGAGTTCTAGGTATCTAAGACCTAATGCCCGAGTTTGGTCCCACTTTTTAGCTGAGGGATATTTAATTGATATAGGTAGGCTGATTTCGAGCAATATTGTTCGGGCAGCACACTCTGCACAGACTGGACTGTTATATTGTAGTCTTATCACTAATCTCTGTGCAGCAGCTGGGGTGGCCATAAACTCTGGAGAGGAATCAGTAGAACCCACCACTGCACTTACAGTACGAATTGTCCATCAACTAAGAGCAGAGAGAATCCCCGCACATGCTGGCTCTTCCTATGTACCTGCTATTCCTCAACCGTAACCTCAACTTGCTTGGTGATTATCGCAATCTCGTTCTCTGACACAACACATAGCACGAATGGAATCTTGTATTGACTTCATCGTTCAAGATAGCATGGACAAAAGGCAGTTGCTTCAACAAATGGCTCGCCATCTCAACATGAACGAAGAGCAGATTCCTGTATTTTCTGATCTACCAGAGGACGGTAGCGACGACGACAAGACTGCGGAATGATTTAACCTAGGTACCATTGTTCCCTTATATTTCTTTTGTTTTGTAATGCATTGGGGACAATGCTCAGTTTAGGTTTGGGGGTATGGTTGTTTATTTTTATTTTCTCCGTTGTTATTTTTTTCTTCCCTGCATGTCGTTTGTCTTGTGTGTTTTGCATATTTTCGTGTTTTAATTTCTGCATGCTTTATTTTAAAAAAGCCAAAAAAAAGAGTCTAATGATGAGATTGTTTGTCTTAGTAAAACGTTTTAGGAAAAGAAAAATGCTAATCTCACTTTTATCCTATACTTTGAGCCTAATATCTAGGTCAGACTCATATGCACTTAAAAAAAAAGTTATGTAGCAATTAAATAATAAGGAATTGACAAAGTGACTAGTTGAAATAATCGGTGGTTGATGAATGACCGTTTGCTTGAATATCTATTTTTGTCTACATTTATTTATAATGTGCGATATGATGATAAACAAAAAGAGTTGAATAAAAACTAAGCAAGCTAGTACTTAGTAACCGGGCGTCTTGCCTAATCAGCAGTGACTGTTTGCGTTAAACGGGAAAGCTTGAGTTAGTTAGTTAATTAATTAAGTTTCTACTTAGTAACCAGACGTCTTGCCTCAGTAAACAGTGGTTGTTCGCGTCAAACATGGAAACTATTCACATCTGAGATCCGAGTGATTAAGTCCGTATGAGTGTCTTAACACCTAGTGCCTTAAAGACAACTAGTTTGGGAGTCACTGGCCCGAAGCTCGCTACATGGATTAAAGATGTTACAAAAAAAATCACATACCTCACTTTACGCAGATTGTAGTAGACATAACAATTTTAGATAGTCAGGTTGGTTTGACCCATTAACTACTGAGAATTGAGACAAAATAACCTAGTTGATAACTTAGAGTCGAAGCTGTTTTCAGAATTATTTACACACACACTTAGAGTCTGATTTAGATACTTTGTTCAAAGGAAAGGATTTTAGTTGTAGTATGCATTTTGAAAGTTCTTTTAACTTTGATGCTAGACATTCTCTAAGGACATTGTATATATAGCTTTTATTTTCGTTTATTTTATTTCTTTCTTTCTTTTGTCTTTATGAGTGATTGCATGTGCATGATTGACGTTTGTGGGTATCATTGCTGTAAGCCCTCACGAGACTACAACTCGTCCACTAGGGACACCTAGAGGTTTAAAGGCTTGTTGCATACGCTAAATGCAATTGTGATCCCTACGAAAGTGGCTTAGTTTAATTTAGTTCTTGTTGTTTATTTCATTTTATTTTGTTTGTTTTGCTCGAGGACTAGCAAAATGTTAGGTTTGATGGTGTGATGAGCAGAAAATATATCACTATTTATATTTTGAAATCAGACCGGTTTGACAGTGGCATCTTACCACGCAAAATGTTAGGTCCACTGGCATTTTGACCTAATATTTTGAATGGTTTCTCCGATTTGATGAACATTTTGATGTGTTTTTGTGTTTTTTGCGGATAAATAAAGATTTAGGACTCAATGAAATCAACTCGGGTCTAAAACGATGAAAAACAGACAAAAACGAAAAAAATGGAAATTCACTGCTCACGCATCGCGACGCGCATGTCTCTATGCGTCGCGACTCGTCTCTATTATGAAGCCTGCCGATATTTACTGTGCACACATCGTGATGTAGAGCACCTACGCGTCGTGACGTGCGGCGTACCGCAGACACGTGTCAAAATCTCAGCAGAATGCGTTGACAGCTCATCGCGTTGCAACGCGAAACCCTCCACGCGTCGCGACGCCCAGCCGAATTTTTGATTATAAATAAAAGCTGATTTCATTTAGAATTCTCATACTTTCTTTAAGGTTTTGTATAATGATCAAAGGACTGTATCTTGTTTGTTTATATTTTTGTATTTTTAATTATGTACTTTTATTTCTAGTTATAACAATAGTTGTTTGTTTATCTTTATTTTATGTTTCGTAATTAATTTCCACTGGGGGAAGGGTGAAGCCTTTAATATGATAATCTAGGTTAATCTCACTTAATTTATAATATGGAAATTGTAATTTAATAATATGGATTAAAGTTGATACCGCCTTAATGGCTGGTTTTATTTATTTGACATAATGTGACACCGCCTATATGGTCGGTCTTTAGGTGACAGATGAGTACTGCATATATGGCTGGTTTGTGGACAAATAATAACACCGCCTTTATGGCTGGTTGGACTTAATTGGGTAATACTGATAAATTCTATATTATAATAAGTGAGATTCCTAGGTTATAAATATTAAATGTGGATCCCCTAACCCCAGCACTTTATTTTTATTCTAGGGAAATGATGCAGCATAATATTTACGTGTTTAATAATTGATTTAATTATATTATGGGTAATACTTTGGTTTATTTATTGAATCTTAAGCTTAATGCTTCTTCTTGCCTGATTACCAATAAGATTGATGGGGGTAAACTTAAAATGAACTTGGAAAAGGAATTTTAGGTTTCAGCCTTATATTTAATAGCTCACGATCTCACCTTAGGGCATGGTGACCCTTAGGTAGATTTCCTTCCAGGATAGACATATACCTGTCGGGCGGGTGTAGCCACAATTGGAAATTGATCTTAATGAATTCAGATAACTTTGTTAACATAGACATATGATTAATTGGGTTATTCTGGGTGTTTGCATCTGACCATCGAAAGAGGCTTTTGTATATTTTCACGTTCTAGGTTAACAAACTGAATTATTTCACATATATAAGAGAATCAATTAATCTTTAGAATAATATTGTGTGGAATCACAACCCTAGATATTTTTATTTATTTTCCTTAGTATTTTCTTTTATATTTTTATTTATTTAGCAAATCCACATTCAACCTACCAATCAAGCAATCATTCTCTAATCCATTTAATTAGATACCTGTAAATAAATAGAATCAATAATTAATAACAATAAAAGAAATTAAGTCCTCGTGGTATCGATATTTTTATACTACTTGAGCGATATGTGCGCTTGCGTTACGTGTGTGTTTACCACCGATCATATTTTTGAAAAATAAGTCCCCGGCAACTGCACCAAAAACTTGATCGGTGAAATCACTCACGTAATACAAGCGCATATATCGCTCAAGTAGTATAAAATCTATCGATCCCACGAGGACTTAATACCTTAGCTATTAATTTATGACGTTAAATATTTACGAGTATCTAGTAGATTGATTGTTGATTAGATGATGATTTTTGTCTGAAAACAAGTAAATAAAACAATGCGAAAGTAAATTTAAGGAAAATTCAATATTAAGAAACTACCTAGGGTTGTGAATCCTTCCAATATCTTTTAAAGATAAAGTTATTATCTCATGTTTGTGCAATATATCGGTTTATTAACTTGGAACACAAAGTTATGCAAAAGCCTATTCCGATGGTCAAATGCAAACACCCAAATTAACCCAATTAATCATATTCCTATGTTAACCAGGTTATCTGAATTCATTAAGATTAAGTTCCAATTATGGCTACCCCCACCCGACAGATATATTCCTATCCTGTAAGGAAATCTACCTAAGAGTCATTTGCCCCGAGGTGAGATCGTGAGCTATTGAGTCTAAGGCTAAACCTAAAATCCATTTTCCAAGTTCATTTTAAGTTTACCAAATCAATCTTATTAATGGCCAGTTAACAAGAAACATTAAGACTAAGACTCAATAAATAAACATTTATATTACCCAAAACATAAAATTACATTTTATAAAATGGTGATATTGGAATTCATCATAACCCTAGATAAGGGGTTTAGTTACCACACATATATATGACTATTATAAACATAAATTAAGTAAATGACATAAAGTAAAACTTGAAATTAAAAAGGTAAATAAAGCAATAAAGAAAATACCGCGGTTAGAGGATCCACTTTTATTACTTCTAATTTAGATATTTCACTTATTATAATATATAAAATTTCCATGATATTATCAACCGACCATATAGGCGGTATCCTGATTAAGTCAGATTTTAGATTAATTCCAATCGACTAAAAAGACAGTATCTCATTAAGTCAGATTAAAATCAATTTAATTAAGTCCAACCGACCATAAACGCGGTATCTCATTAAGTCAGGTTTTAAAATAGTTTATATATTATAACTAAGGGAGATTAATCTAAATATTAGTAATAAAAGCTTTACCTTTCACCACAGTAGAGGGAAGTTACCTCCTCATACTGAAAAGTAAAATAAAGAAAGATCTATTGCATAAAATAAAAATTAAATACAAGAAAGCTTTAAATAAACAAACAAGATACAATCTTCTCAGTATTCTTAAGGAAATCCCCAGAAGAAGGTATGAATTTCCTTCTGATTTCAGCTTCAATTTATAGGGAAAATTTTACCCCGCTCATCGTGACGGAAAACTCTTGCGCGTCGCGACGCGCCGTTGATTTGATGCGATGAAGACACGTGGCTGTCGACAGAATTATTGGCTTAGCGTCGCAAGGCGTTGATGGTTCTGTGTCGCGACGCGGGATACAGTAATGATGTCATGGATGACGCGTGTCGGCAGGCTGCATAATTGTGGCGCGTCGCGACGCAACAGATGTTGCGCATTGCGACGCGTGAATAGAAAATTTCCCAATTTATCATTTTTTATCCAAATTTCGCTGTTTTAGCCCCGATTCAATTTCAGTGAGTTCCGAAACTTTATTTTTCTTTAAAATAACACAAAACACATAAAAATATTCACAATACTCGAGAAACTATATAAAATATTAAGTCAAAGGGACGATAAATACTGATATATTTACCGCTTATCACACCCCCAAACCTAACATTTTGCTAGTCCTCGAGCAAAACAACAAAATAAAATACAATAAACAACTTTAAATAAAAGTGAACTAAGCCACTTTAGTAGGGATCACAGTTGCATTTAGCATATGCAACAAGCCTTTAAACCCCTAGGTGTCCCTAGTGGACGAGTTGTAGTCTCGTGATGGCTTACAGCGACGACACCCACAAACGTCAAATGTACACAAAAGTAAAAAGTTCAAACAAACAAAACAGGTTAGTGACTAAACAAGTGAAACTCTTATCCAAGTTAATAGTTGTTTTCTTTCTTTCAAAATTACCAAATAAGTAAATTCTCCGATTATTTTTATCATTCTTCATATACACAGCCAACAAGGTATTAATCAAATCATTGTGCCCACAATATTCATAAGTGTAGTTGAAAAGAGAGTAATATTTTTGTCCTAAAGTTATATCAAAATTCACACCTTTTTTAGCAATGAATTGTTTTTATTACTAGGCGTTAAAACACCCATACGGACTTAATTACTAGGATCTCATATGTTTATTTTTTTCTTTATTTTTTTTTATTTTTTTGTTTTGTTTTGTTTTTTTATTTTTTATTTAATTTTGTTTTGTTTTTTTATTTTATTTTATTTTTTGTTTGTTTGTTTGTTTTGTTTGTTATTTGTTAATTTTTATTTTTTATTTCTATCACTTTTTTAGATGCTTCCTCCAATTAAACTATAACACTGAATATTACAAACTTTTCACTTACAATTTATGGCTGTATGTTACCATGCATGTTGATAATACATGTCAACTGAGCATATGAAGATCCAATTTAGTCAGTATTATGGAGAATTCACAAATTAAATAATTCAAAAGGAAATAAACAAAAATAAACTTGTTACAAAATATGTTGAGTTACGTCTCAGGGGTGAAAATTCCTTACACAACTATCTCAAATACCATTCCACCTGATTAGTCGAGTTAAAAATACAAAAACAAAATATTTTTTTATTTGTATTTGTATTTGTATTATTTTTTTATTTTTTGACTAAAAACCAAGCAAAAACAACACAAAAATAAAAATAAGATACTAATCAACTATTCACCTCCCCCAAACCTAATTGAGACATTGTCTCCAATGTCTAAAAAATAGAAGAAGAGTTTTGAAAACAGTACCCGGTTAGTTGAAATTCTACATCTGAAAAGAAAATTAAAGGTTAAGATCCAGATTTATTCGACGCTTCTTACCACGATCATTATCAGACCAGTTTATCTTGGAAATGATAAGGCAATTTGTGGTTCAAAAGATAAAAGTTGGTCAATTAAATCATTGGCTGTTCTGGCAGTGAAGATGATATATTTTACAGGTTTTGACACGAATCCATTTCTCCGGACATCATCAAGAAACACACAAAGAAAGTCATAAAATCCATCAGCATTAAACAGTCCAATTGGTTTATGGTGTATTATAATAAACAAATAACCCAATTAATCATATGTCTATGTTAATCAAGTTACCTGAATTTATTAAGATCAAGTTCCAATTGTGGCAACCCTCGCCCGACATGTATATATCTATCATGGAAGAAAATCTACCTAAGGATCACCATGTCCCAAGGTGAGATCGTGAGTTATTGAGTCTAAGGCTGAAACCTAAAATTCCTTCGTCAAGTTTATTTTAAGTTTACCAGATCAATCTTACTAATGACCAGTTAATAAGAAGCATTAAGCTTAAGACTCAATAAATAAACCTTTATATTACCCAAGACATAAATTAATCCCTTATAAAACGATGATATTGGAATTCATCACAACCCAAGATAAGGGGTTTAGTTACCACACATATCTAGGAATATTAAAGATATAAATAAAGTAAATGACATAAAGTAAAGCTTGAATATAAAAAAGATAAATTAACAATAAAGAAAATATGATGGGGGTTAGAGGATCCACTTTTATTAATTCTAATTTAGATATCTCCATTATTATAATATATAAACTTTGCATGACATTACCAACCGACCATAAAGGCAGTATCATGATTAAGTCAAATTTATGATTAATTCCAACCGACCATAAAGACGGTATCCAATTTAGTCAGGTTAAAATCAATTTAATTAAATCCAACCGACCATAAAGGCGGTATCCCATTAAGTCAGGTTTTTAAAATAGTTTATATATTATAATTAAGGGAGATTAATCTAAATATCAGTAATAAAAGTTTTATCTTTCACCCCAGCAGATGGGAGTTACCTCCTCATACTGAAAAGTAAAATAAATAAAGAACTATTACATAAAATAAAAAATTAAATACAAGAAAGCTTTAAATAAACAAACAACATACAATCTTCTTAGTATTCTTAAGGAAATCCCCAGAAGAAGGTATGAATTTTCTTTCTGATTTTAGCTTCAATTTATAGGATAGATTTTGCCCGCGCATCGCGACGCGTCGTTGATTTGATGCGATGAAGACACGTGGCTGTCAGTAGAATTATTGGCTTGGCGTCGCGACGCATTGAGGGTTCTGTGTCGCGACGCGGGCTACAGTGATGACATCAACGATGACACGTGTCGGCAGGCTACATAATTGTAGCGCATCGCGACACAAAGGATATTGCGCGTCGCAACGCGTGAACATAAAATTTTCCAATTTGCCATTTTTGATCTGAATTTCACCGTTTTAGCCCCGATTCAATTCCAGTGAGTTCTGAAACTTTATTTATCTGTAAAATAACACAAAACACATAAAAATATTCACAAAACTCGAGAAGCTAAACAAAATATCAAGTAAAATGGACGATAAATACTGATATATTTACCGCTTATCACACCCCCAAACCTAACATTTTACTAGTCCTCGAGCAAAAAACTAAATAATATAAAAGTAAACTAAACAACTTTTGTAAGGATCACGGTTGCATTTAGCCTAGGCAACAAGCCTTTAAACTATTAGGTGTCCCTAATGGACGAGTTGTAATCTCGTGAGAGCTTACAACGACGACACCCACAAACGTCAAATACACACATAAGCAAAAAGTTCAAACAAACAAAACAGGTTAGTGACTAAACAAGTGAAACTCTTATCCAAGTTAATAGTCGTTTTCTTTCTTTCAAACTTACCAAATAAGTAAATTCTCTGATTATTTTTACCATTCTCCATACACAACCAACAAGGTATTAATCAAATCATTGTGCCCACAATATTCATAAGTGTAGTTGAAAAGAGAGTAATATTTTTATCCTAAAGTTATATCAGAATTCACACATTTTTTAGTAATGGATTTTTTTTTACAACATCTTCAATCCATGTAGCGAGCTTTGGGCCAGTGACTCCCAAGCCAGTTTGCTTTAGGGCACTAGGTGTTAAGACACCCTTACAGACTTAATTACTCGGATCGCATATGTTTGTTTGTTTGTTTTTTTATATAACATCTTCAATCCATGTAGTGAGCTTTGGGCTAGTGACTCCTAAACCAGTTAGCTTTATTAGGTGTTAAAACACCCATACAGATTTAATTACTCAGATTCTCAGATGTTTCTTTTTTTTTATTATTATTCCATCATTTTTTTAGATGCTTCCTCCAATTAAACTAGAGCACTGAATATTACAAACTTTTCAATTACAACTCATGGCCGTATGTTACCATGCATGTTGATAATACCTGTCAACTGAGCATATAAAGATCCAATTTTGTTAGTATTATGGAGAATTCACAAATTAAATAATTCAAAAGGAAATAAACTAAAATTAACTTGTTACGAAATAGAATGAGTTACGTCTCAGGAGTGAAAATTCCTTACACAGCTATCTCAAACATCATTCCACCTGATTAATCAAGTTAAAAATACAAAAAAAAAATATTTTTTTATTTTTTTAAAAATTTTGACAAAAAACCAAACAAAAACAACACAACGAAAAAAATAAAAATAAAATTCTAATCAACTATTCCCCTCCCCCAAACCTAATTGAGATATTGTCCCCAATGTCTAAAAAGTAGAAGAAGAGTTTAGAATACAATACCTGGTTAGCTGAAATTCTACTTCTAAAAAGAAAATTAAAAGTTAAGATCCAGATTTATCCAACGCTTCTTACCACGATCATTATCAGACCAGTTTATCTTGGAAATGATATGGTCAATTTGTGGTTCAAAGGATAAAAGTTGGTCAATTAAATCATGGGCTGTTCTGGCAGTGAAGAGGATATCTTTTACAGGTTTTGAAACAAATCCATTTCTCCGGGCATCATCAAGAAACACACAAAGAAAGTCATAAAATCCATCAGCATTAAACAGTCTAATTGGTTTCTGGTGTATATTCAAGTTCGCCCAAGATAGCACTGTAAAAATTTCCTCCAATGTGCCTAAGCCACCTAGCAAAGCAATAAAAGCATCAGCATGTGCGATGCATTCATCTCCGTTAGATGGTTCTATAAGATTCACCTCTGCCAAAGGTTTTAGGATGATTCCCAGAACTTGACTACCTCATTCATGTACGGCCCTTGAAACGCACCTCATTAGTCCAAGATTGCCACCGCCATATACTAGGTGCATATTCCTTTCAGCTATGACTCGATCCAATTCATGTGATGCCTCAACGAACTCTGGCTTAGAACCAACACTAGTACTGTAAAACACACAAATGTTTACAACTCGTATTCTTGAAGTTGTTTCCATTTTTTTTATGTATTTCTTTCTTAAATCTGGATGTCTTCAAGAGTGTAATGACGAGCTGAATTTATAGAACCTGAAAAAGGGTGAGTAATAATAGCACTAGTACCTGCCAAATGACAATTATTAACTAAACAGTAAAATATATCGTGAAAGTCAAAAAATCTGGATCCTGTCGGAGAAAATAAAAGAAAATAACAAAACAAATTATAATTATTAGATAAATTCAAAGAGATAATAATATTTACAAGAAGTAATGGCTTGAATGACATCTATGCGTCAGGGACAAGCTTCCCATCCAATTTTCTTATAAATTGGAAAACAAGGTCTTTTAAAGTCAGAATCGCGAGACTTAATTGTTGCCTTTCTTTTCGAAACTGTGTATGTAACATGCGAATTGCGTGATATACATATCCACTAGGATGCGTCTCATGAGTCAATGATATGTCATATAAAGACTCCTTACTCATGCCATCCCTAATGAATTTAATTTTATCTTCGCGGTTATCAGACACCATTCCTAAAGAAAAAAACGAGTATTACATGTCATGCGTGCACATTTATAGCACACACCTAATCTTTTAGCTCTTCTTTTTTTACATTAGGTTCTTTTTCCTAAACCAGGCAGATATGAAATAAAAGAGTCAGAAGACTCACCTGCCAATCGGACTCGTGCTTCAATTAACCAACGAATGTCATTAGGAATACCTTTGTTCATCAGTAGTCTTATTCGTTCCATACGTACTTTGTAGACTTTCATCAGAGAGTTTTGAGGGAGAGAAGGAAATTGCTTGTGAAGATTTATGAGAATGTCTTCCATCCTGAAATGAGACTTTACCTATAAAAAATAAACACACAAAAATAAAACCTATTAAATCTTAATATATACACAAATTGCATGGGTTGCCTCTATACTAGCGCTAAGTTTAACGTCGTCAGCTAGACATGGCTGCTTGAATGTTAGGCCGAATCTGCAAGTGTGACACGTTCTTTTTGTCGCTCAAATGATTCTCCCGAGTAGTGCTTGACACGCTGGCTGTTTATTTTGAATCTATCATTGGAGTTGGGATCAAGTAACTCAACGGATCCGTATGATAAAACTTGGGTGATTAAGAATGGACCTGACCACCGTGAATTTAGCTTTCCAGGGAAAAGTTTCAACCGTGAATTGTATAACAACCCCTGGTGCCCTGGTTCCAGTTGTCTGCGCACTATTTTTCGATCATGCCATTTCTTGATTGGTGAAATCACACATATAACACAAGCACACGTATCGCTCAAGTAGTATAAAATATATTGATCTGACGATGACTTAATACATAAGCTATCAATTTATGAAGTTAAATGTTTACAAGTATCTAATAGATTGGTTTCTTAAAACAATGTGAAAGTAAATTTAAGGAAAATTCAATATTAAGAAACTATTTGAGGGTTGTGAATCCTTCCAATATCTTTTAAAGATGAAGTGATTATCTCATGTTTGTGCAATATATCAGTTTATTAACCTGGAACACGAAGTTATGCAAAAGCCTATTCCGATGGTCAGATGTAAACACCCAAATTAACCCAATTAATCATATTCCTATGTTAACCAGGTTATCTGAATTCATTAAGATTAAGTTCCAATTATGGCTACCCCCACCCGACAGGTATATTCATATCCTATAAGGAAATCTACCTAAGAGTCATTTGCCCCGAGGTGAGATCGTGAGCTATTAAGTCTCTGGCTAAACCTAAAATCCCTTTTCCAAGTTCATTTTAAGTTTACCCAATCAATCTTATTAATGGCCAGTTAATAAGAAATATTAAGACTAAGGCTCAATAAATAAACCTTTATATTACCCGAAACATAAAATTACCACATATAAATCGGTGATATTGGAATTCATCACAACCCTAGATAAGTGATTTAGTTACCACACATATCTAGGACTATTATAAATATAAATTAAGTAAATGACATAAAGTAAAACTTGAAATTAAAAAGGTAAATAAAGCAATAAAGAAAATACTGCGGTTAGAGGATCCACTTTTATTACTTCTAATTTAGATATCTCCCTTATTATAATATATAAACTTTGCATGATATTACCAACCAACCATATAGGCGGTATCCTGATTAAGTCAGATTTTAGATTAATTCCAACCGACCATAAAGGCAGAATCCCATTAAGTCAGGTTAAAATCAATTTAATAAAGTCCAACCGACCATAAAGGCGGTATCTCATTAAGTCAGGTTTTAAAATAGTTTATATATTATATTAAGGGAGATTAATCTAAATATTAGTAATAAAAGCTTTACCTTTCACCCCATCAGAGGGGAGTTACCTCTTCATACTGAAAAGTAAAATAAAGAAAGATCTCTTGTATAAAATAAAAATTAATACAAGAAAGTTGTAAATGAACAAATAAGATACAATCTTCTTAATATTCTTAAGGAAATCCCCAGAATAAGGTATGAATTTTCCTTTTGATTTCAACTTCAATTTATAAGAAAAATTCTGCCATGCGAATCCTGACGCGTGAGCAGTAAATTTCTATTTTTGCCATTTTTGTCCGTTTTTTATTGTTTTAGCCCCGAGTTGATTTCATTGAGTCCTAAATCTTTATTTATCTGCAAAACACACAAAAAAAAATCAAACGTTCATAAAACCCGAGAAACCATACAAAATATTATGTCAAAGGGGTGGTAAATAATGATATGTTTTCCGCTCATCAAAAACGTTTCTACTTTTAACTTGGTGAGTAATCTAATCCATTTCACAAAGTTTTAAATTTCAAATATATTCCAAATGCGTATTTGTTGTGAGTATTTTTTTAGTGTTCTTATTTAGATTTGACATTTAAATTTAAATATTAAGAGTTAATATGGCGTTGGTAATATTCACACACTAATTGTTTGAAAAAATACATAAGTTATGGAAGCATGTAAATGGATGCCCACGCAGAAGCCCATTTACTTGGGCAAGCATTCACGCTGACGCCCGAGATGCAAAGGTCATCAACATGGATGCCTACACATGTAATTAGGCGTCCACACGAACGCCCAAGATGCATGGGGCGTTGGTAATGCCCGCTGTATTTCTTAGACGTCCGTGTGGACGCCCTATGTGAGAACCTTGACTTTTTAAAATGGGGCAGTAATGCTTTTTTTAATATTATTTATAGATATGCATGTAGGCATTGCATTTTTGCATATTAGCCCGATGATGAGTCTCGTATGGAGACACTACCTCTTTAGTTGTGAAAGTCGCGGGAAACGGACGTTGGAAGGGTAAAGTTGGAAATTAGCATTTTGTCAGATTTAACTCGCTTGTTTCGCTTCAGGTTCGCTTATTGGACCTCTGTTTTAAAACACACCAAACCCATTGAATCAAAAATTAAATAATTAAAACATTTAAAATACATGTCACTAATTAAATTAAAACCAATTAAATTAAATTAAATTAAATCACATTCACCAATTAAATTGAACTTGAAATTAAATTAAAATCTAATTAAATTAAATTCCTAATTTAAATAAAACACATTGATAATTTAATTAAATCACCTACCAATTTAAATAAACCATATCCTTCACTAAAAAGAATAAATCAAATCACTTCCCTTAATTAAAAGATTTCCTTATCACATACTAAATTAAAAGATATCCCCAATTAATATACAAATCATATTCCTTCCCCAACAAGGTAAATCCTCTCCCTTGGCCTATAAAAAGAACCCTTAACCCACACATTCAAACCCTGGCTGGCTGGCAGATTCTCACAAAAATTGAAAACAAAAGAAATAAACCCTAACACATTCACGCCCAAAGCCTCCCAAATTCCCTTCATATTGCCGCATCCTCTACACGCCCAAAGCCTCGCATATCACTGCCTCTTCACTCTAATTGCCCCTTGAAAATCACGCTAATAGCCCATATAGTCCACGCCAGCAGCACCTACCAACTCACAAATCAACAGCACACTAACCGAACCTCAAGCAGCTCACTCACCCCCTCCTCACAATCACTTCACTCAAGCGCACCACTCGTCCAGCTCCATAAGCCCATTCACACATCAACACATACACTCATTCACTGCCCAACCTCAACACGCTCACGCCATCACACTAGCCAACACATTCAACACACCTGCCTCACTCACCGCACCACAACAGCAGTATAAGCCAATTCACGCACCTGGCACATGGACTACCCTTCAACGCATCATCAACCCTTTCTTGCTGTGACCAAAACCTCCATCCATTCACGCCATATTGCCCCTTTCACAGTCCCTAAACTCACGCCAAAACACACCCTGAGACAGCCCCAAAATCCTCCACAAACTCACGCCAAAACACAGCCCCAAACCTGGCAGTAGTCCACGTCCAAACTGCCCACTGCACAACCCTTTTACTGCCGCAAAACCTCCATGAAATAAGCCTTAAACTGCCGCATATTCCCCTGCCCAAAACAGTCCACAAATAGCCCCCGAAACCCTTCCAAAACCGTAGCCAATACCAGTCCAAATAACCGCCAAAATAGTCCCTAAATTACCTTAAAACAGTGACCCGAAAATACAATAAAAACAGCAGCGAAACGGAGAGTAAAAATAGCAGTCCAAACCAGCGAAACAACGAGGAAAAATGTTGAGTAGATAAACTGAAAAAGCATCGGATCAATCACCCTTCCAACGGACGTGTAACGCCCTTTCTTGAGACAACAAAAGAATTTAGACCTGAGGGCACCCTTTTTACTTATCTTCTTTATTTTTTGTTTTATTTATTTTGATATATAATTGCATGAGAGTCGTTTGAGGCATGATGTGATTGTTGGATGAGCGGGATATATGTTCCCTTTTGTGGTATATCGGATGGAAACCCGGACGTAAATTCCATAGCCGATTCCGAATGGACGGTAGTATGGTCTGCACTCGGGATACAACGCCACGTACCGCTTAAGATACACATATCTCGTCTCATCCAAATTTGTATTTGAGCATGTTATAGTTCGTAGGTTGTTTATTTATTGTTTAAAGCATGATTTAGTTTAGTTCATTATTTAACTTTCAAAGCATGATTATGTTATTTAGGTATGTTGTTTCTTTATTCCTTATACATGATGTTTTGTTTAGTTTATGTTAATGTTTAATTAGTTATTTATTTATTTCGGTTTAATGGTTCAATATGCTCGTTGTGTTGCATTGCGTGTTTGTTGTTTAAAGATTTATTTTCAAGCATGCAAACTTATATTAGGAGTTAGTTAGATGAAAGCATGTTAGATCTAAATACCCTTGAGCATGAATGTTGAATAGATTCGGTTAGTTTATTGCACAAATCATATCATCACAAGTGATATAAGTAAGGGACCATTCCGAACCCAATGGTTTGAGGTCTTCCCTTGCGAGGGGTGAGTGCGGCCTTAAATCTTTATCCCGGTTCACACCAGGTGGCGACTCCGTGTTATTTCGTACTCCCATTCGGTTAGTTAATCGTTTCGATAGTGAGTTGAAAGGGGTTAATCAAAGGCTTTGTTGGAGCTAGGTGATGATTTGGTGTCTTCCTTCACTCACTACTTTTTCATAAGGAAAAGCTGTGAAGACACCGAGATAATCATTACTTGTAGCTCGTTGTGACAGACTAGTTTGGAGGACTCATTGTTTATTCCTGACACCAAGCGATAAGAGCCTAAGGGGCTTGGGTACTTAAGAGAGCCTTGCTCCACCCTCCCTCTAGGGAATCTACAATGGAAAATCCATTCGACAGTTAGTCACACACCGTAACTCGTTGGCACGTACCGTAAGGTATAAAAAATGTGCACTCACTTGGTCGCTTGAACCCTTGAGTGGGGAGTCCTAGTTGTGGGTAATCCTTCGTCAAACGAGAGCCTTTGTCCACACTCCCATAAACCCACATGTGAACCATAGCCGTATGACCTATTGGGGCCACCCTTTACGCTTTTGATAACCCCATGCATATTGTGTCTCATACATCACATGCATCTCATGCATACATGCATCATGTTAACCCTCGTGTCTTAAAAGCCATCATAGATATCCGTTGGGTTAGAGAAGAAAAAAAAGGTTTGTCAATAAAAGTTTAGCAAACATGGATAGCGAGGAAAAGGAAATCGAGAAACAGAAAACCTCACGGCAATGATAGAAAGACCATTGGGGGGCCTTCAAAAAAAAAAAAGAAAAAAAAAAGAAAAAAAAGAGAAAAAAAAAGAGAAAAAAAAAGAGAAACAGAAAAGAAAAGAAAAAAGAAGTTCAAAACGAAAAGAAAAAAAGAAAGAGATAAAAGAGAAAGAAAACCATACCACATTGAGAACAGAAAAGCAACTGCAGGCATAATTGAGACATCTAGGTTGGTTTGACCCATCGATCCCGATTTTTGAAATGAAATCATTGAGTTAGCTTACCTGTGGATGAATCTGCAAAGGAACCTTTGCACACACACACTTTGAGTCTGGCTTAGATCATTTATTCAAAGACTTGGATTTGAGTTGCATTGGGTGTTTTGAAAGTTCTTTGGTTTCATTACTAGGCATTCTTTGAGGACAATGATATGTATAACTATTGAGACTATTTCGAAGCATAGTATGATGATATAGAAGGCCCCACCATGTGGTTCATCTTGACCAAGTGCAAACAGGGGAGAACAGAAAGCTAAACCAAGACTGGGGGCGACCAGTCTACCACATCGTGAATCAAGGACATAACAAGATATTGAGTCATGAGACCAGAGAGAAGACTGAGCAATCACCTGGAGAACTGGCGGAAGACCTAACCCAACGGAATATGAAATTCATTCATTCATGCATGCATACACGTAACGTATTTTGCATTCTTTTTGTGTTTGTTTCGTTTTGTATTCACAGGTTTCAACGGAGAAAAAGTGAAAGCGGCAAATGAAAGCCAACCAAAAGCAACAAGTGTCATCAGTCTCAGGAATGAATCAGAATCAGTATCAATCTCAGGAATGAATCATTATCAGTATCAGTTTTGGGGTCGAGGCCCACATCAGTATCAGCTTGGGGGGCGAGGCCCACAGCATCAATATCAGACTTGGGGATGAGTCTTAGGGTTGAAGCCCATATCAGTATCAGTTTTGGGGTGAGGCCCACGTCAGTATCAGTCTGGGGGCGAGGCCCACATCAGTTTCTGTATGGGGGCGAGGCCCACATCAGTTTCAGTTTGGGGTCGAGGCCCATATCAGTATTCGTTTGGGGATGAGTCCCGGGGTTGAGGCCCATATCAGTATCAGCTTGGGGTGAGGCCCACATCAGTTTGGGGCGAGGCCCACATCAGACTGGGGACGAGGCCCACATCAGACTGGGGACGAGGCCCACATCAGTGTCAGTCTGGCGGTGAGACCCACATCATTATCAGTCTAGGGGCGAGGCCCACATCAGTTTCAGTTTTGGGCGAGGCCCACATCAGTATCAACTCAGGGCCGAGGCCCACATCGTCAGAATTTGGAATGAATCCAGGGAATGAATCCCAGGGCCAAGGCCCACATTAGTAGAATTTGGAATGAATCCAGGGAATGAATCCCAGGGCTGAGGCCCACATCAGCAAAGAATTGGAATGAATCCAGGGAATGAATCCCATGGCCGAGGCCCACGTCGTCAGAATTCGGAATGAATCCCAGGGCCGAGGCCCACATCAGCATCATTCTGGGGGCGAGGCCCACATCAGCATCAGTATGGGGCGAGGCCCACTTCAGCATCAGTCTGGGGGCGAGGCCCACATCAGCATCAGTATGGGGGTGAGGCCCACTTCAGCATCAGTCTGGGGGCGAGGCCCACATCAGCATCAGTATCAGCATTGCCGGGTATGGCATTCTGGGGGCGAGGCCCACATTAGCATCAGTATCAGCATTGTCGGGTATGGCATTCTGGAGGCGAGGCCCACATTACATAAGATCAGTTTCTGCCGGGTATGGCATTCTGGGGGCGAGGCCCACATTACATAAGATCAGTTTCTACCGGGTATGGCATTCTGAGGGCGAGGCCCACATTACATAAGATCAGTTTAGTTCGAGAATGGACACGCCGAGTATGGCACGCCAGGAATGGCACTCCAAGAATGGAGCAGAGTTCGAGAATGAACAAACCGAGAACGACACTCCGGGTATGGAGCCATCAGATCAGTTTGCCAGGTACGACACTCCGGGTATGGAGACATCAGATCAGTTTGCCAGGTACGGCACTCCGGGTATAGAGATATCAGATCAGCCAGGTACGGCACTTCGGATATGGAGACATCAGATCAGTTTGCCAGGTACAACACTCCGGGTATGGAGACATCAGATCAGTTTGCCAGGTACAGCACTCTGGGTATGGATATATCAAATCAGCCAGGTACGGCACTCCGGGTATGAAGACATTAGATCAGTTTTCCAGGTACGGCACTCCGGGTATGGAGATATCAGATCAGCCTGGTACGGCATTCAGACAACTGCGACACCCTAGGTACGGGGTTAACATTCAGAAAACTGTGACACCCTAGGTACGGGGTTAGCATTCAGACAACTGCGACACTCTAGGTACGGAGACGCAACTGCGACACCCTAGGTACGGGGTTAGCATGCCAGGTACGGCATTCAGACCACTGCGACACCCTAGGTACGGGGTTAGCACTCAGACATTTGTGGCACTCTAGGTAGGGAGGTGTCACCGCGACACCATAGGTACGGGGTTAGCACTCAGACATTTGTGGTCTCTAGGTACGGAGAAGTCACCGCGACACCCTAGGTACGGGTAGCATTCAGACATTTGTGGCACTCTAGGTACGGAGGCGTCACCGTGACACCCTAGGTACGGGGTTAGCACTCAGAAATTTATGGCACTCTAGGTACGGAGGCGTCACCGCGACACCCTAGGTACGGGGTTTAGCACGCCAAGAATGGCACATCATCAAATCAGTTCGGGAACAAAGCCCACAGGTGGTTCGGGAATAAATCCCAGAGGTCGAGGTACCTCGCCATCACATTCAGCTCGGGAACAAAGCCCAGGGAACAAAGCCCACAGATGGTTCGGGAACAAAGCCCACAGGTCGAGGCACCTCGCCATCACATTCAGTTCGGGAACAAAGCCCAGGGAAGAAAGCCCACTCTCTACACAACTCGGGAACAAAGCCCACAAATGGTTAGGGAACAAAGCCCAGGGGTCGAAGCGCCTCACCATCATATCAATTCAGTTCGGTAGTGATTCCTAGAGATCGCAGCATCTTGCAGGGATGAACCTCGAGGTCGCGGCACCTCACCACATCACATCAGATCAGTTCTGCTGGGAATGGCACTCTGAGAATGGAGATATAGTCCGGGAATGGACACGCCGAGAATGGCACTCCGAGAATGGAGATTTAGTCCGGGAGTGGACAGCTCGAGAATGAGCACGCCGAGAATGGCACTCCAAGAATGGAGATACGGTTCGGGAATGGACCACATCACATCAATGGTTCGGGAATAGACCACATCACATTAACGGTTCGGGAATGGACCACATCACATCAATGGTTTGGGAATAAACCAGGGGTCGAAGCACCTCAGCAACATAGCAACTCAACAAAACAGGCGGACCATGTGGCAGCTGGTGAGTCAGGTAAGTAAAAATGCATTGCACGTATTTTGATAGGAATTGTCATTGTCACACACTGCACAAGTCCCATCAAAGTGGGGGCGACTGTAGGTATTGCATTTTTGCATATTAGCCCGATGATGAGTCTCGTATGGAGACACTACCTCTTTAGTTGTGAAAGCCGCGGGAAACGGACGTTGGAAGGGTAAAGTTGGAAATTAGCATTTTGTCAGATTTAACTCGCTTGTTTCGCTTCGGGTTCGCTTGTTGGACCTCTGTTTTAAAACACACCAAACCCATTAAATCACAAATTAAATAATTAAAACATTTAAAATACATGTCACTAATTAAATTAAATTAAATTAAATCACATTCACCAATTAAATTGAACTTGAAATTAAATTAAAATCTAATTAAATTAAATTCCTAATTTAAATCAAACACATTCCTAATTTAATTAAATCACCTACCAATTAAATAAACCATATCCTTAACTAAAAAGAATAAATCAAATCACTTCCCTTAATTAAAATATTAACTTATCACATACTAAATTAAAAGATATCCCCAATTAATACACAAATCCTATTCCTTCCCCAAAAGGTAAATCCTCTCCCTTGGCCTATAAAAAGAACCCTTAACCCACATATCCAAACCCTGGCTGGCTGGCAGATTCTCACAAAAATCGAAAACAAAAGAAATAAACCCTAACACATTCACGCCCAAAGCCTCCCAAATTCCCTTCATATTGCTGCATCCTCTACGGGCCTAAAGCCTCGTATATCACTGCCTCTTCACGCTAATTGCCCCTTGAATCTCACGCTAATAGCCCATATAGTCCACGCCAGCAGCACCTACCTACTCACAAATCAACAGCCCACTAACCGAACCTCAAGCAGCTCACTCACCCCCTCCTCACAATCACTTCACTCAAGCACACCACTCGTCCAGCTCCATAAGCCCATTCACGCATCAACACATACACTCATTCACTGCCCAGCCTCAACACGCTCATGCCATCACACTAGCCAACACATTCAACACACATGCCCCACTCACCACACCACAACAGCAGCATAAGCCAATTCACGCACCTGGCACATTGACTACCCTTCAACGCATCATCAACCCTTTCTTGCCGTGACCAAAACCTCCATCCATTCACGCCATATTGCCCCTTTCACAGTCCCTAAACTCACGCCAAAACACACCTTGAGACAGCCCCAAAATCCTCCACAAACTCACGCCAAAACACAGTCCCAAACCTGGCAGTAGTCCACGTCCAAACTGCCCACTACACAACCCTTTTACTGCCGCAAAACCTCCATGAAATAAGCCTTAAACTGCCGCATATTCCTCTGCCCAAAATAGTCCACAAATAGCCCCCGAAACCCTTCCAAAACCGCAGCCAAGACCAGTCCAAAAAATAGCCAAAACAGTCCCTAAATTACCTTAAAACAGTGACCCGAAAATACAATAAAAACAGCAGCGAAACGGAGTAAAAATAGTAGTCTAAACCAGCGAAACAACGAGGAAAAATGTTGAGTAGACAAACCGAAAAAGCATCGGATCAATCACCATTCCAACGGACGTGTAACGCCCTTTTCTTGAGACAACAAAAGAGGTTAGACCTGAGGGCACCCTTTTTACTTATCTTCTTTATTTTTTGTTTTATTTATTTTGATATATAATTGCATGAGAGTCGTTTGAGGCATGATGTGATTGTTGGATGAGCGGGATATGTGTTCCCTTTGTGGTATATCGGATGGAAACCCGGACGTAATTCCATAGCCGATTCCGAATGGACGGTAGTATGGTCTGCACTCGGGATACAACGCCACGTACCGCTTAAGATACACATATCTCGTCTCATCCAAATTTGTATTTGAGCATGTTATAGTTCGTAGGTTGTTTATTTATTGTTTAAAGCATGATTTAGTTTAGTTCATTATTTAACTTTCAAAGCATGATTATGTTATTTAGGTATGTTGTTTCTTTATTCCTTATACATGATGTTTTGTTTAGTTTATGTTAATGTTTAATTAGTTATTTATTTATTTTAGTTAATGGTTCAATATGCTCGTTGTGTTACATTGCGTGTTTGTTGTTTAAAGATTTATTTTCAAGCATGCAAACTTATATTAGGAGTTAGTTAGATGAAAGCATGTTAGATCTAAATACCCTTGAGCATGAATGTTGAATAGATTCGGTTAGTTTATTGCACAAATCATATCATCACAAATGATATAAGTAAGGGACCATTCTGAACCCAACTGTTTGAGGTCTTCCCTTGCGAGGGGTGAGTGCGGCCTTAAATCTTTGTCCCGGTTCACACCGGGTGGCGACTCCATGTTATTTCGTACTCCCAACTAGGCCGCGAGTTGTCAAGTTCTGTTGTCTACAATGCAGACAAGTAGTTCCAACCCATGATATTAAGGGATATCAGATTCTTATCAATTTCGAAGGCGTGCGGCTAATATTAATCGTATAAAAGGAGTTGTGGAAGTAATAAAATCAAAATTGACTACTCCATAATTAGAAGTGTTCAAAAAATCCATATCTATAAATTTTTTTAAAATTGATACGGATTTCAGAGGAAAGTGATACAGATTTCATGGATTTATATTGCTCATCCGTTAATGAAATGTCAAAATAAGAGAAGGATTTTAGTTAAAGTATGCTGAATAAAATGGAAACCAAGATGGTTGAGCAAAAACGTTTCAAGGAAAGTGTCATGACTTTTATAAATACATATAATCATTCAGTTACAAATTTCTTCTATGCTTTTTGTTCCATCTTGAAAATAGATTTCAAGTTACTTTGTATATGATAAAAATAAATATCGTGTTATGTAGTTGGGAACACCCTGAGAATCATTTTTTCTATTGACTTATATCAATTAGAAATAAACTCAGACTCCGGAAAATCCCCAATAACATCGAATAATCAATACATGAACCACTCATATGATGCATAATTCTTTGTATCACCAATCACAATAACAACCATAAATACTTGATTATTTCCATCCAAGCATGTTGCCGTAAATAGTGTCCCGCGATATTTACCTTTCAGATGTGATCCGTCATCTGCAATAACTAGCCGAATAAACTGTAAAATTCCTTTAACACAAGATCCCAATGCTAGAAAATAGTACATAAAATTATCATCCTCTTTCTTTATAAGGTGTGTTATCGTACCAGAGTCATTCTTGTTGGGATATATTCTCTAGAGCTTCATGTAATGTAAACAGTTTTATATGTTTTGAAATAAAATAATGCATTATTCATTTATCAAAGTGTTTATTTAAATTTCGGATATTGTAAATTATCTTGATTACCCTAGATTACTAGTGTACCTTCAGACTTAGTGTATGAATATCATACACAAGAGGATTTAAGTCTGAAGTCAGTAATCTAAAATAATCCATAGAGAGCAAACAAAGCGGGTACTTTATTTGTGGTTTATCTATAGATGCGGTCCATTCTATATTTTTATAGCGATCTTGATCCGGGATCGTCCATGTGGCGACATGAGAATGAAGGCACCTTGTATGATGTGATCATACAAGACTGGATCCAGATAGAAATACTTTATTATAATATCTGTTAAGTAAAGAAATTCATTTCGATCTACTAGATGGTCATATATGGATTGATCTTAATCTTGAGTGTACTACGAACTCCTGCATGGCAGGCTATGTCCTTTGATTTACAAAAGTGGGGTTGGTGTAGCAGTCCCGACCAATAGCTACGTACTTTGGGGGCATGGTATGGTGTGTAGCTGAGGACGTTTTATAGAAATATGGAGTTCACACATTCTTGCGAGAAGGAGAGTAGTATCTTCCTTGAGGGTTGATTCGGTACTTGAACGGTTAGAGCACTCGAGTCTTTCTATTACGAATAGAAAAATTAAAATCTATAATGGTTATGAATAATTCATTCATTAGAGAATCAAAGGTACTTAAGGTAAAAATAATCAGAGGGGTATAACGGACATTATGACCTGGCTCTAATTATGAGATACTTGTGAAAGGTTAATCCGTATGTAATGACTATATCGATGGACACCGACGTGGTTCGGCTTAATATACTATCTACGACAACGAGAGTGTAGCTTCGAGTTTTTAGTGGAATAACCTGGAGTTAATAATTCGAAATATTTAATTAAGAGATTAATTAATATTTCGAGATTATTGGAGCTCGGAACCGTAAGTCCATTTGGTCCCCGTGCTAGCTCAATATACTATAGCGGATTTAGTATAATTGGATAGTCCAATTATATACTCACACATATATAAATATTATTAATATGATTAATAATAGTATTTTGTCACACTTGAAACTATTTCTTACAATATAATATATGGTTTAATAATTATATGATAATTATTAAATACATAATATTAAATTATATATGATATAATTTAATAAGGGTAAACTTGGAATTCCAAATTTGGGTTTTAGAAACCCTTGATTTCAATTTGGAAGTTACACTTTTTATTAGGTGATAACTTATTAACTTTTGTAACATATTTTCAATTATGGTAATTGAAAATTTGATGTTACAAATTTTTTTGTAATTCCTTGCTATGGCCGAAACTTACCTAGGAGATGAGAGGAAGGGTTTGTTTGTTTTGGAAACAAATAACCCTAAGTATAAAAGAAAATTAGATTTTTCTTTTTGCAAACTCTCTCATTCTAACCCTAGCCTCCATATTCTTCTTCTTCTTCTTCTTCTTCTTCTTCAAACTCTCTCAAAGTGTTGAGAAAATAAAAAGAAGAACAAGAAAAAAAATAAAGATTTTCCTTGTGTGACATTAATCTCTAAAATGTTTAGGGATTAATTTTTTGAGTCTAGCTCACACTAGTTTTCGTTGGTAATGAGATATAGCTCGGAAGACTTTGTGGTGTCGAACAAATAATCATCTCCTTCATTTTCTTAGACACGCGATAGTGAGGCTTATTTTTGCTCACTATCGCACCTTGTATTGGTGAAATGGTGCTCGGTTTGTTTCGGTTTTAATCCAGACTTTTTTGTGAACACAAAAGGTTGTTTTGGGGCTGTTTAAGTGTAAATCAGAACTGAAACACAGCCACTGTTCACGCATTTCAGGGGATGTTTTGGCAGTGTGTTGGGCGCGTATCGGGTCCAAAACAGTCCAATTTTATGCCGCTGTTCGGGGGGGTTGTTCGGGGACTGTTTCGGGGCTGGAATTTTGTCTAAAACAGAAGTAAAATTTCAATGGTGGTGCTGGTAACTTTCGTCCTCTTGGTGAGAATGGCAGAAAAAGTTTTCAAATCCGATCCGAGTGCCTAACGAGTTTCCGTTGCGCTAGGAAAGTGGTTCCTACACTTGGCATCAAGAGCAAAGTTAATGTTTTTATATATTTATATGAGTTATAAATAATATATGCATGTTTAGATGAGTAGGCACAAAATAATATTTATGAGATGAATGATTATTGTTATTTCATGTGATGAATGGATTTTGCATTGGACATAAATTTTTCCGGCTCTTTTTTTATTTTTTTTATTTTGGGATGTAAGGCCATAAGGCCAGTTTTGCAATTGTTATAATTTTATTTTTCTATGTAAAAATGTCAATTATTGTAATTTGGAGCACCGAAGTCGTAAAAGGACCCAACACCACCTTGGAGCGTGATTTGAAGACCAATGGATGCCTTGGGAATTTTTTACTAATTATATTAGTATAGGAAAAATAAGATCCCGGTCAATGCAAATATTTTTTTATTGTATGTATGTTCAATTTGAAATGTTTGAATAACATGTCATATAGTTTAGGGTGTCTACCATTGCATTTCACATGCCATAATATGTTTTTGGATGCATATATATTCTAGACATGAAATGCGATTATATGTGATTTAAAATATTAAATTGGAATATAGTATGCATGGAAAACGATTAATTGGATTAATTGGTTTTATAGTTTAAAATTGGAAATTCTAATCTAATGGGCTTAATAAGTGCATGATAAATTCCATTGATATATAGGATGGAAATCCAGACAAAAATTCCCTAGCCGATTCCGAATGGACGGTAATGTGGTCTGCACTCGGGATACAATTCCACGTACTTTTTGATTTTATAAAGCACTTAGATCAATTAAATAGTTTAATTAAAATCTTGACCATTTTAGGATTCCAAAATTTTAAACTAGTTAGTGTTCTAATATTTTAAGAACTAAAATATAACAGGTCATTAATACTACACCAATTAAATTAGTTTAATTGAGTAAAATAATTAATAGAGACTAATGAATATTAGTAATAAAAATTTTAAGAGTTAAAATTGATTAGGTCACTAATAATATACTAGTGTTAGTAAAAATTATGATTTAGCCGCCATAAATTTATTCACACTAGTAAATATAAAATATTGGATGTTTTAAAAATAGAAACCTTAATCTTAAAATAGTGAGTGGGAGAGGGACGTACGGCAGTATATCCTGCGATCTCCGTTGTTAGTCCAAAAATGTGAGATTCAAAAGGTGCCTCGAGACGGCTTTGCTTTCGTCCCCATACGGATGGTGTCCATTTTGGATCAATATAAAGTTTGGATTCCGAAAGGATGTGTACTCTAGATGTATCTGGTGAACTGACCTACCCTACGACGGTACTTCAGTAGTTAAGTCCAAGGGTTCCGAAATGACATGTCACACTCACAAAGGAATGATTAAATGTTAATCAAAATTTTTTGATCAAATCAAACGGTGGTTGATTAATATAGGAATAAGAGTTATTCCCCCATATATTAATCGATTGAGATTGTCTCGATCTATCATACAAATACTTAACCTACCTACGACGACACTTATTTGTGGGATGATAGATTTTCGTGGCATAGTAATTCTCTTAGGTTTCTAATTCGTTATTCATGGTTCATGCATCATGTTTAAATTTATGCTAAAATTGTTTGATAGTTTTAATATGCGATGAATGAATATTAAATGCATGTTTATTTTTATTTTCCGGCCATGGTTTCTCCAATATTTCCATACTCTCAAATGATAAATTAATGGGAGAAAACTATGTTAAGTGCAAAAGTAACATGAACGATATCCTGGTTTGTGAAGACCTAAAGTTTGTCCCGTCGGAGGAGTGTCCTTCCGAGTCAGCCAGAAATGCTGGCCAAGCTCTGCACGATGCCTACCAAAAATGGGTCATGGCTAATGAGAAGGCCCGCTTCCACTTGCAAGCAGGGATATCTGAGGTTCTTGCTGCGAAGCATGAGCCTATGGCTACAACATCCCAGATGATGGAGTCATTGCAGGGCATGTTTGGCAACCTTCGGAGCATCAACGTTATAAGGCCATGGTCTCAGCGATGACTGGTTGGATGAAGGATGTGACATCAGTCTGAGAGCACGTCTTGAGGATGATGACCTACCTCAATACAGCCGAAACCCATGGCGCTCGTATTGGCGAGTGTAGCCAAGTGACCATGATTATGGAAACTCTTTCGAAGAGTTTCATGCAGTTTAAAAGCAACTATATTATGAACAAGTTGACTTTTACTTTGACCCAGGTGCTAAATGAGCTCACCCATTACGAGTATATGCTTGTGGATCCTCGTAAGCCCAGTGCTGAGGCAAATATTGCTTCTAAATCTGCAAAGATGAAGAAGAAAGGAACTGGGAAGGCTAAGGCAAAGCCTATGAGGATGCCAAGCCCAATGGAAAGTGTTTCCACTGTAATAAGGACAGGCATTGGAAAAGGAATTGTCCTAATTACCTTGCTGAGATGAATGAGAATAAAGCTACAGGTAAATACGATTTACTTGTTATCGAATCTCTAGTGGAGGATGATAAATCCGTTTATATTGTTGATTCTGGAGCCAATAACCATGTTTGTTCTTCCTTGCATCAACTTGACTTATGGAGGGACCTTGCTGAAGGTGAGTACACCATGATGGTCAGGACATGGGATGTCATTTTAGTAAGAGCAGTGGGAGTTTCCAGTTTAAGTTTTTCAAATAATAGTTATTTAAATTTGAAAAATGTGTTATTAATTCATGGTTTTCACAGGAATTTAATTTTTGTTTCCAAACTTTTGGATGATGGTTTTTCAGTTTTTTTAATAGTAA
The DNA here is from genome assembly GCA_019454045.1 of Zanthoxylum bungeanum. Lineage (NCBI taxonomy): Eukaryota > Viridiplantae > Streptophyta > Magnoliopsida > Sapindales > Rutaceae > Zanthoxylum > Zanthoxylum bungeanum. The sequence goes on from SKCR01039799.1 coordinate 87,861, forward strand.
TTTCGTTATTATTGGTAGAAATGGATTAACCATATGCACATGAAACTCAGAAAATAACTTGTATGTGTTAAGACCATTAATGCATATGTCACTACTCAACACTGGAATGTTTAAGATTGAGAAACCTAAAACAAAATGGCAAAAGATTTCTCATGATGACACATATCTATGGCATCTTAGACTTGGTCATATCAGCCTTGACCGAATAGATAAGTTGATAAAGAACAGAGCCTTAAATCAATTAAAGCTCGAAACTTTACCAGTCTGTGAATCCTGTTTAGAAGGAAAAATTACCAATAGAGCTTTTACTGGAAAATGTATAAGAGCCAATCAACAACTTGAGCTAATACATTCGGATGTGTGCGGACCGATGAATGTACGAGCCCAAGTTGGTTATGAATACTTCATAATATTTATTGACGATTATTCAAGATATGGGTATGTTTACCTTATGCAGCATAAGTCAGATACCTTTGAAAATTTCAAAGAGTATCGTGCTGAGGTTGAGAGCCAGTTAAGTAAGACAATCAAAATTATACGATCGGATCGAGGAGGAGAATACCTTGACAGAGATTTCGATGAATTCTTAGTTGAGCATGAGATAGTATCCCAGCTCACAATACCTGGAACACCACAGTAAAATGGTATTGCAGAGAGGAGAAATCTGACCCTACTAGACATGAAAAGATCTATGTTTAGTTATAGCTCACTATCTAGTTCATTTTGGGGGTATGCATTGCAAACAATAATCTATATCTTTAATGTAGTTCCATCTAAGTATGTTCCTAAGACTCCCTTAGAGTTGTGGAGTGGTTGTGAAACTAGTTTACGACATTTTCGCATATAGGGGTGTCTAGCACATTTGCTGAAGAATAAGACTACAAAGTTGGAGCCGCGTTCACAAGTGTGCCTATTTGTAGGCTATCTATCCTAAGGAGACTATGGGTGGATTCTTCTATAGCCCTGATGATAACAAAGTGTTTGTATCGACAAACGCTATGTTTCTAGAGGAGGACTATATGAGGGAGTTCAAACCTCGAAGTCAAGTGTTACTCGGGGAGTTACTTGCTGGTTCGACGAGCAAACCATCGTCAATAATAGTTGACAAACACATAACACCTTCGACATCTGAGCGTCAAATGCAAGTTCGTCAGAATGATCTGCCACCTAGACATAGTGAGAGGGTTGTACGATAACCTGATCGCTATCTAGGAGTTGGAGAGGCACAAGTTGTCGCCTCCAGCGATGGTGTAGATGATTCATTGACCTATCATAGTGCAATGAAAGATTCTGATAAATAGGAATGACTCAAAGCCATGAAGCTAGAGATGGAGTCTATGTACTCCAACTCAGTTTGGAAACTTGTAGACCAACCTGATTGAGTAAAAGCTATAGGTTGCAAGTGGGTCTTCAAGAGAAAGATGGAAGCAGATGGGAAGGTACAGACCTTCAAGGCTAGGCTAGTGGCCAAAGGTTATACCAAGAAAGAGGGAGTTGATTATGAGATTTGGCAAATGGACGTCAATACTGCATTCTTGAATGACAATCTTGATGAGTGTATCTATATGGTACAACCAGAGGGGTTCATAGCCCAAGGTCAAGAGCAAAAGGTTTGCAAGCTGCAAAGGTCTATTTATGGACTCAAGCAAGCATCTCGATCTTGGAAGATAAGATTCGATACCAAAATCAAGTCTTATGACTTTGAGCAGAATGTTGATGAGCCTTTTGTGTATACAAGTGCGTCATTGAAAGGAAGGTGGTTTTTTGTTTTGTTTTATACGCCGATGATATTTTACTCATTGGGAATGATGTAAAGATATAATCGGACGTGAAAACCTGGCTAGCTAACCAATTCCAAGTGAAAGATTTGGGAGAGGCCAGTTATGTTCTTGGGATCCAGATACCTTGGGATCGCAAGAAACGACTGTTAGCTATGTCTCAGACATCCTACATCGACAAGATCTTTGTGCGATTTGGGATGCAAAATTCCAAGAAAGGCAATTTGCCTTATCGACATGGAATTCATTTATCAAAGGAATAGTCTCCTAAGACACCTCAAGAAGTTAAGGAAATGAGACATATCATATATGCCTCAGTAGTTAGTAGTCTCATGTATGGTATGTTATGCACGAGACCGGACATCTGTTTTGCAGTGGGAGTAGTCAATAGGTTTCAGTCTACCCGAGATTAGATCATTGGGTGGCTGTGAAACACATTCTCAAGTATCTTAAGAGAATGAGAGATTATAGGCTTGTATATTCCGGTGAGGATATGATCCTAAGGGGATACAGACTCTGATTTTCAGACATATGTCGATTCTAGGAAATCAACATCTGGATCGGTGTTTACCCTAGATGGTGAGGCTATAATATGGTGGAGTATAAAGTAATCTTGCATTGCTGACTCCACAATGGAGGCTGAGTATGTAGCAGCTTGCGAAGCAGCTAAGGAAGCAGTCTGGCTCCGTAAATTCTTGGGAGATCTGAAAGTTGTTCCAGATATGGATAAACCACTCACACTTTATGAAGAAAATAGTGGTGCAGTGGAAAATTCAAAAGAACCAAGAAGCCACAAGAGGGGAAAACATATAGAGAGGAAATATCATCTCATCAGGGAGATAGTGCAGAGAGGAGATGTTACTGTCTCAAAAATTACATCCGCAGAGAACCTGACTGATCCGTTTACAAAGACCTTGTCGGCTAAAGTATTTGAAGGTCACCTAGATGGTCTAGGATTGCGTGACATGTCCCATTTACTCTAGTGCAAGTGAGAGATTGTTGGGATATATGCTCTAAAGCTTCATGTAATGTAAACAGGTTTATATGTTTTGAAATAAAATGATGCATTATTCATTTATTAAAGTGTTTGTTTAAATTTCGCATATTGTAAATTATCTTGATTACCCCAGATTACTCATGTACCTTTAGACTTAGTGTATGAATGTCATACACAAGAGGATTTAAGTCCGAAGATAGTAATCTAAAATATTCCATAGAGAGCAAACAAAGCGGGTACCTTGTTTGTGGTTTATCTATAGCTGCGGTCCATTCTATATTTGTATGGCGACCTTGATCCGGGATAGTCCATGTGGAGACATGAGAATGAAGGCACCTTGTATGATGTGATCATACAAGTCTGGACCCAGATAGAAATGACTTTCTTATAATATCCATTAAATAAAGAAATTCATTTCGATATATTAGATGGTTATATATGGATTGATCTTAATCCTGAGTGTACTACGAACTCATGCATGGCAGGCTATGTCCTTTGATTTATAACGGTGAGGCTAGTGTAGCAGTCCCGACCAATAGCTACGTACTTTGGGGGCATGGTCTAGTGTGTAGCTAGGGACATTTTACATAGATCTGAAGTTCACTCCTTCTTGCGAGAAGTAGATGAGTATATTCCTTAAGGGTTGATTCGGTACTTAAACGGTTAGAGAGCTCGAGTCTTTCTATTACGAATATAAAGATTAAAATTCATAATGGTTATGAATAAATCGTTCATTAGAGAATCAATGGTACTTAAGGTAAAAATAATTAGAGGGGTATAACATATATTATGACTCGACTCTAATTACGAGATACTCGTGAAGGGTTAATCTGTATGTAATGACTATATCGATAGACACCGATGTGGTTCGGCTTAATATACTATCTACGGCAACGAGAGTGCATCAGAGTTAATAATTCGTAATATTTAATTAAGAGCTTAATTAATATTTCGAGATTATTGGAGCTCGGAACTGTAGGTCCATTTGGTCCCCGTGCTAGCTCAATATACTATAACGGATTTAGTATAATTGGATAGTCCAATTATATACTCACATATGTATAAATATTATTAATATGATTAATAATATTATTTCGTCACACTTGAAACTATAATTTAAAATATAATATATGGTTTTAATAATTATGTGATAATTATCAAATACATAATATTAAATTATATATGATATAATTTAATATGGGTAAACTTGAAATTCTAAATTTAGGTTTTGGAAACCCTTGATTTCAATTTGGAAGTTACACCTTTTATTTTGTGATAACTTATTAACTTTTGTAACATCTTTTCAATTATGATAATTGAAAATTTGACTTTATAAATTTTTTTGTAATTCCTTGCTATGGCCGAAACTTACCTAGGATGGGAGGGGAAGGGTTTGTTTATTTTGGAAACAAATAACCCTAAGTATAAAAGAAAATTAGATTTTTCTTTATACCATCTCTCTCATTCTAACCCTAGCCTTCATCTTCATCTTCATCTTCTTCTTCTTCAAACTCTCTCAAAGTGTTGAGAAAATAAAAAAGAACAAGAAAGAAAAACAAAGATTTTCCTTGTGTGACATTAATCTCTAAAAGGTTAGGGATTAATTTTGTGAGTTTAGCCCACACTAGTTTCCGTTGGAAACGAGATATAGCTCGAAAGATTTTGTGGTGTCGAACAAACAATCATCTCCTTCCTTTTCTTAGACACACAACAGTGAGGCTTATGTTTGCTCACTTCCGCACATTGTATTGGTGAAACGGTGCTCGGTTTATTTCGGTTTTAATCCAGATTTTTTTGTGAACACAAAGGGTTGTTTTGAGGCTTTGTTGGGGCTGTTTTCAAGAGTAAAATCAGAACTGAAACACAACCACTAATCACGCATTCCAGGGGCTGTTTTGGCAGTGTGCTTGGCGCATATCTGGTCCAAAATACTCTAATTTTGTGCCGCTGTTCAGGGGACTATTTTAGGACTGGAATTTTATCTAAAACAGAAGAAAAATTTCAGTGGTGGTCCTGGTAACTTTCGGCCTCTTGGTGAGAATGACAAAAAAATTTCAACTCCGATCAGGATGCCTAACGAGTTTTTGCTGCGCTAGGAAAGTGGTTCCTATTGTTCTGTTGCAAAACAAATGAGTACCAATGAAGTAAGTTATATGACTCTTCTTCACTCCCTCTTAATAATTCTAAAGCAACTTCTTTCGCTTTAGATGCTTGTTGATAAGTTAATTTTACATTGTGATCATTGTTGACATCAAATATTATATCATTACGAGAGTATATTCAGCGACCATAAAAAAACGTATCCTTGATAATATGACTGAAAATCCGAATTTTTACTTATCGACATATGTTTTGAAATATATCGTTATGACACGTATGTAGTTAAAGCTTATCACACCGCATTACAACCCATTGAACATTAATTTTGTCATTCATTCTGGTTGCTCGAAATTTCCATTTAAATGACTCAAAAACACATTGCATATCAAAACGTGTCTTAGTGGTATTGGCAACCTTGAACTCAAACTTTTTTCTTATAGCGAACATGCTCAATTCCATGTACATTATCTTCTTCTTTGCAAAGCAATGTATAATAGAAATACCACTGAAACTAGATTATGTTACAATATCTGGAGCAGTTCAATCAGATGTCATTGGAGGGTGCATTAAATTAAGTGGATCGGAAGATGAAACGTGCATGTCTGAATCTTCCCATGGATTAATCGACCAATTTTGGGAAAGTTTAATTTCTTCATTTATTTGAGTATTACACATTTGATCATCATTCCATAGACTATAACTACTGTCATCATTCCATGTTGGCTTATAACTGGGACCCCCCAATTTCCACTTCGATAGAAAATGTTTCTGATTGAGTTGTTGGTGTGAACTCCTGACTTTCATGAAAAATATCTACATTATTTTTTAAAATTATGAATTGAGATTTTATGGAAACTTTTGGACATGTCGTCATATAAAAAGGAGTCAAATCGTTATTTTTCGCTTGAGAATTTAGTATCAATAAAGCCTTAACATTTCATCACTCGTAATGTCCACAAGGAATCCTTCACGGCCATCTGTTCCAAAAACGGATTTAAAAATTATCTTCAAAGAAATGAGGTATTCATTCGAACTTTTGTCAATTGTCGCATATATTTTTTTAATTAACTGATCAAATGTAAAATTATTTGGAACAACAATCATAGTAGTTATTCCATCATGATAATCCATTCTACCATTTTCTGAAGTTATCCATGATCCATTGTACCACATCTTCAATACAATTAAATCCATTAAACCTGCACAATCAAACAACAGGAATAAATTTTTAATTTCTAATCATATCAAAAGGTTTTATGTATGCGAGTGCTCGTACAGGCGCCCATGTAAGTTTTAGAGTATGGGTACACCTATATGGGCACCTGAGCAAGAATTTAGGCGTCCGCGCTGGCTCCTGGATGCCAGTATTAGCGTCCAAAAACACTTGGCAGATCACCATTGCAATGTTTATCAACAACTGCGAAAAATCATATTCTTACAAACTTTTTAAATTATTTTTCAACTGATGAAATGAGCTTTTCAGGATTTTACGAGTGAAATTATGAACAAAATTTCATAAAAAAAGTGTGAAATTAGTTAAGGTTTTATGGTTGTGATGGGTAAAATCATTTGGTTCTTTTTTCAACTTGAAATGGAGGGCATTTTCGTTTAAAAATTATTTTTGGCCATTAAAAATATTTTTGAAATTGCAAGTCAATTTTTATAATGGATAAATGAAAGTGGTTATTTTTGTTGGGGTTTTGTACGTATTACTCGGGTTACGCAGCGGAAAGCGGGAAAATCGAATTTTCCCATTTCTTTTATTTTTCTTGGGTAATTAAATAAACTAATATATTTTTTTCACTCAACACTTAAAAAAAGAATTTTTAACCCAGAAATCGCAATTTCTGTAAATCACCGTGAAGCCCCTAAACTTTCCATTTTAATCATTTTAGTCCTAAGTTGTTCAAAATAAACTTAGGTGATTTCTAATCCCAACCAAAATGATTTTTATATCAAATATACATGAAAAATAGAATTCTGAAACTTTTCCAGGTTTTTTAGTAATTACCAAAAGGCCCAAATCTTTTACTTTTTGATCATTTTGGTGCTAACTTGTTCAAAATAAGTTAAGGTGATTTCCAATCACAACCAAAATAATTTATACATCATATATACATTAAAAAGCAACTTAAAATATTTTCCAGAATTTACCGGACATAAATACTATCTGGATTGACGCTCTGAGCACCAACCCTAATAATTTTTACCAAAAACGGATTTAAAAACTATCTTCAAAGAAATGAGGTATTCATTCGAACTTTTGTCAATTGTCGCATATACTTTTTCAATTAACTGATCAAATGTAATATTGTTTGGAACAACAATCACAATAGCTATTCCATCATGATGATCCATTCTACCATTTTTTGAAGTTATCCATGATCCATTGTACCACATCTTCAATACAATTAAATCCATTAAACCTGCACAATCACACAACATGAATAAATTTTTAATTTCTAATTATATCAAAAGGTTTTATGTATGCGAGTGCTCGTACGGGCGCCCATGTAAGTTTTAGAGTATGGGTGCACCTATATGGGAGCCTGAGCAAGAATTTAGGCGTCCGCGCTAGCGTCTGGACGCTATTATTGGCGTCCAAAACCCTTGGCAGATCACCATTGCAATATTTATCAACAACTGCGAAAATCATATTGTTATTAACTTTATTGAATTATTTTTCAACTGATGAAATGAGCTTTTCAAGATTTTATGAGTAAAATTGTGAACAAAATTTCATCAAAAAAGTGTGAAATTAGTTAAGGTTTTGTGGTTATGATGAGTAAAATCCTTAGGTTCTTTTTTCAACTTAAAAGGGAGGGCATTTTCGTCTCAAAAATATTTTTGGCCATTAAAAATATTTTTGAAATTGTGAGTCAATTTTTATAATGGATAAATGAAAGTGGTTATTTTTGTATTTTTGTATTTTTTTTTTGTTTCGCTATCTACAGTATTACACTGGACTGGAGTCAATGATGAGCGTTGATTACGATCACGACGGATGGTTGATTTTGTAAGGATTACGCAACCTTCGGACAACTGTGTATTGGGCCTAGCCTGACTTTCCTTTGGTAGCGTCCGTTGGATATGGACAATAAATCTGATCAATCCACAGTGACTACTTTGTATTTATAAGCCCACTGGCTTTATGCGTGAGAAGAGTTGTTCCTGTCCTGGCAGTGTATCGTTTGTACATATCCAACGGACGCTACCAGATGAAATTCCTATCTATTCTCCTGAATTTTTACAAATTATATTTAATATATATATATATATATATTAAAAAAAAATTACATTGAGAGATAAAAATCTTAATATTAATAGTGGGATCATTGTCGATTTTTTGATTTTTAAAGTAACTATTATATTTAAATAGGGTCAACCCTATTATTTTTATGACACAAAGCTATTTTTATATTTTGAAAGACATGATTATAACATAATATTATAATAAAAATTATCACACATAATTTTTTACAATAATTAATTTTTTTTAAAAATAGAGATTATAGACAGGCTAGGAGGACTGACCCGACATCTAAGGCTTATAATAATTTCACTATCGATACTAAATTTTTTTAATCAGCATCATAGAATGACCAAATGTTTAATTATGTTTTACTCTTAAACGATAACTGCCAATTATTGCTTCTAAATGAAATTCAGTTGGGAGTGAAAATTCTTTGTGCCCGTAATGGCGTGGTCACTGGAGTTCGATTAAGAGTTAGTATCGATATTCAGTGAGTGAAATTTATTATTCTCAATCCAAAAAAAAAAAAAAGGAAGAAAACTATCAATTACTACCTTATACTTTAGGAAAATAGCCTACTAATTAGAGGGAGAATCTTGGTCCATATTTTAGAATTTAGATATCTGTAATAGTGAACTATGGCCTAATGGCCTAATGCCTTCTGACTGCCTTAACCCAATCGACAGGGCTTTGATCCCCCTAGAGATCCGCCGTCTAGATCTTGGACCGCTTCAGAAGTCCAATCGACTGAATTTGACTACTGGTCTAGATAGGAATTCCATTCCACTCGAATTCCAGTCGATAATGAGTACACTCCACTCGAATTCCAGATGGCTCGATTTCCATACACTCGAATTCCAGCCAACATACAACATATATGTACATTTCGTATTTCCAGTCGGATCCAAGTGACAACAAAGGATAGAGTTGATTGGCCGAGATTCCAGAAATCATTCCCCATGTTTCTCAGCTGTCCAGTCGACAGGATCCAGCCCTCGCGCAACAGAGTTCCATTTCTAATAGGACTCAAATCCCTACTTTTACGGGATAATGCACGAGGAATTCGAGATTACTCTGAATCCTAAAAGGGAAACAACTACCCTAAGTAGAGTTCAACTCAGACACCTTTATAAGAATTTGAATCCTTCTAGGATCAAGATACCTAAATCTATAAATAGAGAGGTCCCTCAAGCATACGAGATATAACAATTGAATAATTCCAACTCTCACCCACAATCTTGAGATTCAGAGCCCTTGCCCTCTCTTCACTCCGACATGATCTCCCCATCACCCTCACGACACTCAAATCGAGACTGAGGTATCACTCTTGCTTTCTTTCTCTCAAACAACCATCATCGTCACTTACTTGAGCGTCGAACTGTGTACTGAAACAACCACATCGATAGTTAGTCACTCTCCGTTCATTCTTCGAGTTTGTTTTGCAGGATTGTTGGTGCCATTTTACCGTTCAACGATAGATTGTGGACTGGACGCATGATTCAACGTCTACAATTTGGTTCCCACCGTGGCACCATAACAATTCAAAGCAAACCAAAGATTAGCCTACCAGGCTTCCCGAGAAGCCATGGATTCAGAGAGCACTCCCACCAACATTCCTCATAAGCTTGCCGCGATTATAGAAAGATAACTCATCAAAGATGCAAAAACATGAACAAAAGAATGCAGCTGTCCGTGCAAAAAATTTACCCTTCAAAGCCAACTAGAATGCTCAGCTCCCGAACTCACCCTCGTACTCATTCTACTAGAGTCATCATCCCCAGAGACCTACTCCCGACATTCAATCGGGCATCAATGTCGGCTCCAGCACACCAGCCCACTTGAGGAGCGGAACAACGAAGAATACACACCGGGGTACGGTTGGGATCCCTATAAGACCTAAGAAACAAGCAGTTATGTTAGTCAGCGGAGATGCCACGAAGTGATTAAAAAGATTGTTGGATTAGAAGCAGTCATTTCTTCCTGACTTCCAGTAGTTAACATTCCAACCCAGAGAAGAAGAAGAAGTACCGATGTTTCTTTTGCCGAGAATATCACACTAGTAGAGCTTCATCGAAAATTCAACATCCCGCATATGAGTCTGTACGATGGCTCGACAGACTCAAACGAGCATATAGTTTCTTATAAATGGAAGATATATACCATATTCGTCCCACCAGCCTAATGAGAGGCATGCATGTGCAAGGGGTTTGAGTCAACCCTCGTAGGCCCGACATTAAAGTAGTTCACCATTCTGCCAAACCTATCCATCAGCTCTTTCGAGTCACTGGCAGACTCGTTTGTGTACGACTTCGCGGGCAACTGCACGATTGAGAAGACTACTGAAGATTTACATGCCATTTTGTAAAAGTGGGGGGAACCACCCTGAGACTATGTAAATCGGTTCAACATAGAGAAAGTGACAATCCCCAATCTCCACCAGTTAACTGTCATTGAAGCCTTTATGAAATGATTGCTCCCCGAATGAGAAATTTACCAGAACATGACTCGCTATAAGTGTTGTAGTATGGAAGAGGCACTTGCCTTGGGCAATGGTAGAAATCAAATGAGAGAAAGATAAGAGGAACATAAGGTAGAGAACTTTCACGGAAGAGAATCGGGTCCAACCCTCCTCCAAATGATATAAAGAGCGGGACTCCAATCCTCGCCCAAGAAACAGAAGGGATGGTAGTAGGCATGATCACAGTCCACTCCCTCGAGACGATAAATGGACCGATACTTATAGTATAAATAGATACTCTTCATCTAGTCGGACAAGGCTTCCAGGCTACAATTTTGACGTGTAGCTTGGAGACTTAGTAGCCACGCTCAAGAAGATGAAGAATATTATGCAATGGCTCAAGAAAAATCGTGAAGGCTTGAGAAAGAAAGATACCAGCAAGTGGTGTGAGTTTCATCAATACAACGATCACCTCACTATTGATTGTGTGGCCCTTATGCTAGAAGTACTAGAGTTGCTCAACAAAGGGCACCTTAAGGAGTTGCAGATAGATAAAGGGAAGAAGACACTAAAAATGAGGGAAGACAGGAACAATGAACCAATGCCCTCTCCCCCAATTAAAAATTTCGTAAAAGTCATCACAAGAGGATCCAACATCAGCGGGATCTTTTATTCCTCAACCAAACGACATGCCCGGGAGTGTGTTCCACAGATTATTCCATCCCCATAGGCCGAAGAAGCAAAGACCAACCTTGTTACTGGGTTTCCGGATGACCAAATCGTGGATCTCCTCAATGCACACCATGATGCTTTAGTCTTGTCTTTGCAAGTAGCCAACTTCATGGTGCAGTGAGCCCTTGTACATAATGGATCTTCAGCCAACATCCTATTCTGAGCAGCCATTAATGAGATGAACATCCAAGAGAGCAGCCTCAACAGACGATCAACCTTACTGATCGGTTTCAACGGGGAACATAAATTCACTTTAGGTGAGATACACCTTATAGTCTACACGGAAGGAGTCAATAAAATGGTGGTCTTCCTCATACTGGACTGCCCGTCAACTTATAATATGAATAATGGGTCGACCATTGATCTATCAAATGATGGTAATACCCTATACCTTTCACAAAGTCATTTGATTCCTTACTTATTGGGGGTAAAAGAGATAAAAAGAGACCAACATACATCCTAAAGTTGCTACCAGACTACCCTAAAAAGGATGTAACATTCCGCCTGAGCCAGGATGCTACCGGCAAGAGATAGGAATAAATTATCTTCATAAGCCTGAAATTTACAGAAAAATAAACATGACATGCCCTAAATTTATGCAACCTGGAACACAATCCAACACCACAATATGACCTATAATAAACATCAATACATATAAGGACCTCAAGTCCGCCACTCAAGACACATCAAATGCTCATCATCAATAATTAAGGGCTCCGTGCCCACAATTACACATACCAATCAAAACCTTTACTTATATATATACAAGAGCATGCTTAATACGATTCAAAATATACATATAAAAAACTTGATTTCTAGGCTTCTACGACACTTCCTAGGACTCTAGAGTGGATGATTGCAACTTGGGTGATCCATCGTTTCAAGCATAACTTTCCAATGGCATGAAGGGCTGACCAACCTGGTCGCCAACCTGTAAAACTAACAAATTATATTGGTGTGAGTTATAAAACTCAGTGAGTAACCACACACGCACCATAAATAACTGAAGGAAAATATGTTAAGGATATAATAACATATATCATAAATATATGGCAGAAACTTCCATAACATGCTTAAACACATCATATATAGAAATATACGCTAGATTCTGCATATAATGCCCGTACTAGTTTCACTACCTATTTTAGAATAGATATAAGATAAATGTTGTTCGAAAGAACTCTCTAACCAAAACTGTTATGACATATATTCCCCAATCCCGCACTGCTATGACATATTACCAACTCATCAACCAAACTCTTCACACATACATTGCAAACATAATTCTTAAATCATGAGACGTAATTGTAAATCATGATACATAATTCTTAAATCATGAAAAATTAATAAGCTTTGAGAATACATGTGCAGCTATCGGAATTGAGATGTCTCCCCAACATCGCCATACGCACCGAGATTGTGTGGTAGCCCCGCGTACACTGACATATCTGTATAAAATAAAATAAAATTATTAATTTATTTGTATACACTCTTATGACAATACGGCAAAGCTGACAACATGGGACATCCACACGATAATAATTGACATCCGAAATAAAACTGGCAACATGAGACCTCATCTCACAGTAAATAAATCTGGCACATATATGTACACGAAGTGTATTCTAGGATAAAATAAATTTCTAAAGCAAATGCTCATATACATAAAAAATCACGCAAACTTTCTCATGTGTTACAAAATCATGATTTGCAAACACATTCAATATTCGATCCATTCTTTTATAACAAAATATAAACTTTCTAAAAACTAAATCATTTAATGCATTACCTTGAAAAATGATTTAAAAAACATATCTAAATTCGTACTTTGAAAGATATTAATGTTACAAGTTTATCCATACACATTAAGGCTCATCACATAACACACGTCAAATCCATCATCAATTGACAAATAACTCGTAAATTATGAAACAATAAAACTATATATATATATATACATATTTTCTAGAAATAAACAACAACCAATATGTTGGGTATTCATTGCCTGAAATACTTACCTAGCTACGAAAACACTTATACTTCTAGTCAAATCTATCAAATAAATGGTGAAACTCAGTTAGATTCGATCTTGCACGGAATTCCCAACTCAACTATGATAAAATTTTGGACATTCCTAAAACACCGAAATCAAGTCCGATTCCAAGGATTTTAGTTTTGTTACTTTTAAAATATCTTATACTACAAATCCATAACATCAAATTCACTTTCCGATCTCAAACCCGAAAATCCTCTCAAAAGTCTGGAAACATTATAAATGGATCTGGGATCTTTCATATTTTTCCTCTTTTCTTCAGAAACCTTATTAATACTCATACTATATCATAATATACCATTCTAAGACATCCAATAAGCTTAAATCCTCGAATTACATATTTTCAAAAAAGCTTCTGAAAACGCTGTGGAAGGATTCTTAACCTTCCAGGATTTTCTGAAACCATCTGCACATTATCATATCATCACAGTTAAATCATATATATCATCAAAACACAGACACGTGTGAAGTTCAATTTTACCGAAAACTCGCTAATCCTACTAGATCGGTCCAAATCCTTTCGATTTCATTCGGATTCTACCGATAGCACAATTTCAATACATTATAGCTTATTTAATTAAACATAAGTCAATACATTACTCCACGACACTACTGGAAGCATCCGAATGTAAACTATTTATATTAAAATAGTAAGATTTTTACTGGGATGTCATACCAAAATTCCGAGGGTACCAACATACTCCTAACGCTCCCACGAACATGCTGAAATCGATGAAATTAAAATCTAAGTCCCCGGACGAATGAGTCACTATTCACAACTCGTTTTTGTGTTGATTTGTGTGAAAACTAGTGCTGATTAATTAAACCGCCACCACAGCCTTGTAGTACGTTCCAATAGCTTCGATTTGGCGGGTGGCATGACACATGGATCGAAGAAACGAAGTGGGATCAGAAACATTATTGATATAGTTTCAGTAGGAGCATAAGAACCACTCAGGGTGCATGAGGGTTCCCAACATACATCATCGAAATCATCTCGACGAGACGCTTCCGGTGGTGGTGACACTCGTCGACGAAGGCAGCCTAACGGTCGTATGCTGGACTTGTATTCTTTCTTTTTCCTGCTACCTCTCTCTCTACAATTGAACAAGGTTTGTGTGTAATTTTTAGAAATGATGACCATATTTATAGAGAAATTTCAAGACAGTCAAACATATTTATCGACACTCAAACTTTTATTCTCCAATATCATTTTGATCCGAGACCTAACTTCAATTCGAGAAATTTCCAAAGATATTCCGAAAACTCCGAGATATTACATGAGAAACTAGCCACCTTATAGCAATTTAGGAATGGATCATGTCGAGCAGACGTACTGCAGCCGACTCTAGAAGAGCTCGATGAAGTTTAGTCTAGAGCATAAAGTCTAAATAGAGGCACTATTAGATCCGACCCTAAGAGAAATGTTGATTGATTTCCTTTCTAGCCGACATGATTACTTTGCGTGGACTCACTATGACATGACTGGGATCGACCCCAGCACGAGGACTCATAAACTCAATGTGGATCAAAACTACCAGCCAGTGAGATAAAAAAGAAAGAAGTTTGCCCATGAGAGGGACGACGTCATCAATCAAGATGTCCAGAAGCTTATAGAGATATATGTAGTAAAATAGGTTTAGTACCTTGAGTGGTTGGCCAAATTGTTTTCGTAAGAAAGGAGAATGGAAAATGGCAAGTATGAATTGACTTCACGGACCTGAACAAAGCCTACCCCAATGACTCATTTCCACTGCCTCATATTGATTCCATGGTCGATACAACAGCTGGACACGAGTTACTCAGCTTCATGGACGCATACCCAGGCTATAACCAACTAAGCATGCATACAGACTACTATGAAAAGACCTCGTTCATCACCAACATGAGGATATTCTTCTACAAAGTCATGCAGTTTAGATTAAAGAATGTTGGAGCAACCTATCAGCGATTGGTGAATAATATTTTCTCAGACTTTGTAGGCAAAACAATGAAGGTCTTCATTAATGACATGCTGGTCAAATCCCTGAAGGCAGGCGATCATTTAAGCTACATGGAGCAAGGGTTCTACATGATGAGGAGGTACAATATGAAACTCAACCCAACAAACTGCGCATTTGGAGTATCATCAGGGAAATTCCATAGGTATTTGGTGACTTAGAGAGGAGTAGAAGTAAATCAGGATCAAATAAAGTTAGTCCTCAATATTCCATCCCCGACCAACATAAATATATGATGCGACTGGCTGGAAGAATAACGAAATTAAATAAGTTCATCTCCAAGTCAACAGACAAATGTTTCTTATTTTTTAATGTGCGAAGAAAGTCTATGGAGTTCGAATGGACCGAAGTATGCGATGTAGCTCTCTAAAAACTTAAAAAGTATCCAACCTCCTCACCTCTCATCTTAAAACAGGTATACGTGGAAAGACTTCTCATCTACCTCAGGGTTTCCCAACATGCAATTAGTGGAGTGCTAGTTCAAAAAGAGGAAGAGAAACAGTTTCAAGTCTACTGTGTGAGCAAGACACTGTTGGATGTCGAGACTAGATATACTCAGATAGAAAAACTCACCCTAGCACTGGTTGTGTCATCTCAGAAGCTCCGCCCATACTCCAAGCTCATCCAATCATAGTCATCACTTCATATCCGATGAGAAGAATCCTCCATAAATCGGAACTCTCGAGTAGACTAACCAAGTGGGCTATTGAACTAGAGGAGCACGACATAGAGTTTGAGCCACAAACAATAATCAAATCTCAAACCTTAGCATATTTCATAGCTAATTTCAGCCCATCATTCCAACCATTAGCTGAAAAAGAAAGCAACTGCCTTAATGTTTAGTCGATTGGGGTGTGGAAACTCTTGACGGATTGTTCAACCAATCGAAGAGGAAGCGGGTTGGGACTCGTACTCACTTCCCCGGAAGGAGATCTAATACAACAAGCCATTAAGTGCGGCTTCAAAGCCACCAACAATGACGCCGAATACGAAGCACTTATCACGGGGACGGCCTTGGCGCTTGGCCTCGAAGTGAAAATGATTGAAGTTCAGTCAAACTCCAAGCTAGTCATCAACCAGCTCCAGGTAAACTACCAGACAATTGAGGCTCAAATGGCCGTGATGAGCAGAAAATATATCAATAGTAATCGCCCATTCTACTTAATATTTTGTATAATTTCTCGAGTTTTATGAATATTTTGATGTGTTTTCATTTATTTTGTAAAGAAAATAAAATTGGGACTCAATGTAATCAATCAAGATGAAATATGGAACAAATAAGGGCCAAAATTAGACTTGACATTTGGATTTTGGTGGTTGGAAACTTGAAATAGCCTTCTAACGAAGTACAATTTTGGAAATTTCAACTTTGCGTAATGTTCGTATTTTGGCCATAACTTTCTACTCCAATATCAGATTGAGGTGATTCAAGTTCCAGATTAAATAAGACTCAAATATCTACAACTTTGACCTTCATAATAATTTCAAATTCGGAAGTGTTCATGACCGAAATTGACAAAACATCTATAAGTGTGTTATGTGCAATTATTAAAGTCATTTTCAAAACAAAAAAAAAATAAAAAAAATAAAAAATGAAAATTATCAAACTTCCAAGGATTTGGTGCCATATTTGGTGCCATGTTTGGTTTAGAAATTAGTGGAGAAATTGGTGAAGGCAAATTTTGCCTATAAATACCAAGCCATTTCATTTGTAAAATTGATACATTCTTCTGGGGATTTCCTTAAGAATACTAAGAAGATTGTATCTTGTTTGTTTATTTACAACTTTCTGTATTTAATTTTTTATTTTACGCAATACTTTTTTCTTTACTTTAATTTTCAGTATGAGGAGGTAACTCCCCTCTACTGGGGTGAATGGTAAAGCTTTTATTACTAATATTTATATTAATCTCCCTTAATTATAATATATAAACTATTTAAACCTGACTTAATGGGATACCGCCTTAATGGTCTGTTGGACTTATTAAATTGATTTTAACCTGACTAAATTGGATACCGCCTTTATGGTCGGTTGGAATTAATCATAAATATATCTTAATCAAGATACCGCCTATATGGTCGGTTGGTAATGTCATGCAAAGTTTATATATTATAATAAGAGAGATATCTAAAATAGAAGTAATAAAAGTGGATCCTCTAAACCCATCATTTTCTTTATTGCTTTATTTATCTTTTTAATTTCCAAGTTTTACTTTATGTAATTTACTTTATTTAAGTTTTTACTAGTCCTAGATATGTGTTGTAACTAAATACCATATCTGGGGTTGTGATGAATTCCAATAACACCAGTTTATAAGGGGTTATTTTGTGTCTTGGGTAAAATAAAGGTTTATTTATTAAGTCTTAAGCTTAATGCTTCTTGTTAACTGGCTATTAATAAGATTGATGTGGTAAAATTAAAATAAATTTGACGAAGGAATTTTAGGTTTCAGCCTTAGATTTAATAGCCCACGATCTCCCTTAAGGATTAGATACCCCTTAATAGATTTCCTTCCAGGATAGACATATACCTGTTGGGCGGGGGTAGCCACAATTGGAACTTAATCTTAATGAATTCAGGTAACTTGGTTAACATAGACATATGATTAATTGGGTTAAACTAGGTATTTGCATCTGACCATCGATAGAGGCTTTTGCATATTTTCATGTTCCAGGTTAATAAACCGATATATTACACAAACATAAGATAACCACTTCATCTTTAAAAGATATTGGAAGGATTCACAACCCTAAATAGTTTAATAATACTGAATTTTCCTTTTATTTATTTTTGCACTGTTTTATTTACTTGTTTTCAGACAAAAATCATCATCCAATCAACAATCAATCTATTAGATACTCGTAAACATTTAACGTCATAAATTAGTAGTTAAGATATTAAATCCTTGTGGGATCGATACATTTTATACTACTTGAGTGATACGTGCGTTTGCGTTACGTGTGTGATTTCACCGATCAAGTTTTGGCGCTGTTGTCGGGGACTTATTTATCTTTCACTATTAATTTTGAGGTTAGATACCTTTACTTGTGTCTAATTTATTTTTACTTATTATTTTTGTTTTCTTGTGTTTCAGGTTCTCAGACACTACATGAGACGAACCATAAGCTTTGAAATCTGACCACTTGACCAAGAAAATGAAAGAACCATCAGACAGTTGAGAAGAGAAAGACGTGAAGGTCAAGAAGCACTGATCAACATGGAATCTGAACCTTTGGAGGTTGCACCACCAATTCCCATTCGAGACAGAACTATTCCGGTGGTTGACGGCTTCATTTCATGCATTGTACTTCCTCCCTTACTAGCAAATATGTGTGAAATCAAAATATGCATCAAATGATACAACAATCAGTTCAGTTTGGGGGGAATGCAACTGAAGATCCTAATGCCCACACCAGCAACTTCCTGGAAGTTTGCGACACTTTCAATTACAACCAAACAGCTAAAAAAGCAATGAGACTGCGTGTTTTCCCATATTCCTTGAAAGATAGAGCTAAAGCTTGGCTACATTCACTACCAGTAGATTCTATCACAACTTGGAACACTCTAGCCACCAAATTCCTTGCAAAGTACTTTCCCCCAACTAGAACTGTAAAGCTGAGGAATGACATTACATCATTCGTACAACATGACTCAGAATCCCTCCGCGAAGCTTGGGAAAGATACAATGAATTGCTCCGGAAATGTCCTCATCGTGAGATTGCAAAGTATCTACAAGTCTAAACCTTATACAATGGAATTTTTGGACTGATGAGAACCACAATTGATGCTGTTGCTGGAGGAGCTTTAATGGAAAATTGAGAAGATCAAGCCTGGGATTTAATTGAAGAAATGGCCAACAACAATTCTTTGTGGCCAACAGAAAGGAGCATGATTCAACGAATAATGGGAATTTATGAAGTTGGAGCCAACACAACAATGAATGCCAAGCTGGATCAGATATGCAAATTCATGGAAACTCTTAGCATGCAAGGTAATGCTGGATCCACAAGTTCACCATATGGAGGAGCACCAGAGACAAACCAACATGATGAGACAGTAAACTATGTCAACAATTTCAACAAACATGGGAACAATCCATATTCCAACACCTACAACCCAAGGTGGAGGAATCATCCCAATTTCGTATGGAACAACAATTCAGGGCAAAGGAACAATCCACTACCTGGATTCCAACAACAAAAAAAAGGCCAGGAGTATGAAAAAGAACCAGAAATAGCAGAATTGTTGGCCTAAATGAAAAAAGCAACAAGCAACATATGATACTGACCGGCGTAAACACACACGTATAACGCAAGCGCACGTATCGTTCAAGTAGTATAAAAATATTGATCCCATGAGGACTTAATATCTAATCTATTAATTTTATGAGGTCAAATGATTACTAGCATCTAACAGGTTGTTTGATTGATTTGAAATGGTGACGATTCTAAATTTAAAAACAAGTAAATAAAAATATTCGAAAGTAGGATTTAAGAAAATTCAATATTAAAAATATCTAGGGTTGTGATTTCTTCCAATATCATTTTAAAGATGAAGTGGTTATCTTAAAGTTGGGTAATATATTGATTTATTAACCTGGAACACTAAATTATGTGTAAGCCTCTGTCGATGGTCAAACACAAATACCCAGTTTAACCCAATTGAACCATATGTCCATGTCAACCAAATTATCTGGATTCATTAAGTTTAAGTTCCAATTATGGCTACCCCCGCCCGACAGGTATATGTCTATCGTGTAAGGAAATCTATTAAAGGGTTATCTATCCTCAAGGAAGATCGTGGACTATTGAGTCTAAGGTCTTAAACTTAAAATCCCTATGACTAGTTCATTTTAAGTTTCCGAGTTCAATTTTATTAATGGCCAGTTAATGAAAAAGCATTAAGATTAATACTCAATAAATAAATCTTTATATTACCCAAGTTATAATCTAACCCCTTATAAACCGGTGATATTGGATTTCATCACAACCCCAGATAACTGGCTTTAATTACGACATATATTTACGGGTAGTAAAAAAAACTTAAATAAAATAAAAGACATAAAGTAAATTACTAAAAATTAAATACTGAAAATTAAATGACGGAAAGTAAATGCTGAAAAGTAAATGCTGAAAGTAAATTGCTGAAAAGTAAATGTTGAAAGTAAATTGCTGAAAAGTAAATGCTGAAAAGTAAATGCTGAAAGTAAATTGCAGAAAAGTAAATGCTGAAAGTAAATTGCTGAAAATTAAAGAAAGAAAAGTACTGTGCGTAAAAGTAAATTACGTAAAGTAATAACTGAAAAGTAAAGAAAAGAAAGTGCGAAAGCGGAAATTAATTACTGAAAGCTGTAAATAAACAAACAAGATACAATCTTCTTAGTATTCTTAAGGAATTTCTTAGAAGAAAGTATGAATTTTACAAATGAAATGGCTTGGTATTTATAGGCAAAATTTTGCCTCCATCAAATCATCCACCAAATCAATTATTAATTGCTCCACTAATTGCTCCACTAATTGCTCCACCAAATCCATTATTAATTGCTCCACTAATCTCTTATCATGTTTGGTGATGATTTGATAATTTTTATTATTTATTTATTAATTTATTTTTTGCTTTGAAAATGATTGAAAGTGACTTTAATAATTACACGCAACACACTTCTGCATGGTTCATCAATTTCGGGCATGAAATCTTTAGAATTAAAAATTATTTTGTTCTTAAAAGTTGTAGATCTTTCAGTCTGATTAATCTGGTACTTGAATCCGCTCAATCCGATATCAGAGTAAAATGTTATGCCCAAATTACAACAGATGCACAAAACTGGAATTTCCAAAACTGCACTTCGTTAAAACGCCCTTTCAAGTTTCCAATCTCCAAAATTAATATGTCAAGTCCAATTTTTGCCCTTATTTGACCCACATTTCGTCCTAATGATTTCATTGTGTCCCAATATTATTTTATCTGCAAAATAAACTAAAACACATCAAAACGTTCATCAAACCCGAGAAACTAAACAAAATATTAAGTTAAAGGGGCGATAAATATTGATATATTTTCCGCTCATCACACCCCCAAACCTAACATTTTGCTAGTCCTCGAGCAAAACAATAAAATAAAATACAAGAAACAATTAAAATTAAAGTAAGCCACTTTCGTAGGGATCACGGTTGCATTTAGCGTATGCAACAAGCCTTTAAACCCCTAGGTGTCCCTAGTGGACGAGTTGTAGTCTCGTGAGGGTTTACAGAGAAGATACCCACAAACATTTTACAAAAGTAAAAAGGTAGTAAAACTAATGGACACAAAAGCAAAAAGACAAGAGAAAAGAGAATAAAGGAAGTTATTGACTAATCAGGTGAAACTTCTACTCCAAGTTACTAGTTGTTTTGTTTCTTTCTAAATTACTGAATAAGTAAATTCTCCGATTATATTTACCATTCTCCATATACACAGCCAACAAAGTATTAATCAATCTCATTTTTGCCCATAACAGTCACAAGTGTAGTTGATAAGAGAGTAATATTTTTGTCCTAAAGTTCTATCAGATTTCACACATTTTTTTATGGAAATGGAATAATTTTTCTGATTTTTATTTTTATTTTTTTCTTTGATTTTTTTTTTGATTTTTTTATTTATATACAATATCTTCCATCTATGTAACGAGTGTTAGGTCGGTGGCTCCCAAACCAGTTGGCTTTAGGGCACCAGGTGTTAAGACACCCCTACGGACTTAATTACTCAAACTTCAGAGATATATATATATATATATATATATATATTATATATATATATATATATATATATTATATATATATTTGCAGCATCTTTGATCCATGTAGCGAGCTTTGGGCCAGTGACTCCCAAACCAGTTGGTTTTAGGGCACTAGGTGTTAAAACATCCTTACAGACTTAATAACTCGGATCTTAGATTTTTTTTTTACTCCATTACTTTTTGAGATGCTTCCTCCAATTTAACTAGAGCACTGAATATTACAAACTTTTCAATTACAGTTCATGTCCGTATGTTTCTATGTATGTTGAAAATATCTGCTAACTGAACATATGAAGATCCATTTTAGACCGTTTTATGGAGAATTTACAAATTAAATAATTTAAAATGAAATAAACAAAAATTAAATGATTTCGAAAATGGGCTTGAGATCCGTCTCAGGAGTGGAAACTCCTTACTCAGCCATCTCTTACCAATTTCACCCTTTTAGTCAAAATAAAAACACAAAAACACAAAATATTTTATTATTTTTGAAAAACTTTTCAATTTTTTTGTATTTTTCGAAAAAGTTTGGACTAAAAACAACACACAAACTAAAAACAATGTACTAATCAACTAATTCCCTCCCCCAAACCTAAATGAGACATTGTCCCTAATGTCTTAAACAGTAGAAGAAAAGTTTAGAAGATAATACCTGGTTAGCTGAAATTCTACAAGAAATTAAAGGTTAAGATCCAGATTAATCCTACGCCTCTTACCACGATCGTCCTCGGACCAATTTATCTTTGAAAGGATAGGGTCAACTCGTGGTTCATAGGCTATGAGTTGGTCTATTAGATCCGGAGCAGTTCTGACAGTAAAAAGGAGTTCTTTCAAAGGTTTCGACACGAATCCATTTCTCCGAGAATCATCAAGAAACACACAAAGAAAATCATAAAATCCATCAACGTTGAGCAGTCCAATTGGTTTCTGGTGTATGTTCAGGTTCGCCCAAAATAATACTATAAAAATTTCCTCCAATGTGCCCAAGCCACCTGACAAAGCGATAAAAGCATCAGCACGGTTAATCATTTCTACCAATCGTTCATACATACCTGGCACAATCAGTTCATCTCCATTTGATGATCCAATAAGATTTGCCTCTGCCAAGGGTTTTGGGATGATTCCCAAAACGTGACTGCCTCCTTCCTGTACGGCATTTGAAACGATCCCCATTAGTCCAAGATTGCCTCCGCCATATACTAAGTGCATATTCCTTGCAGCTAAGACTCGACCCAATTCCTGTGCTGCCTCTACGTATTGTGGCTTAACACCAACACTACTACCGTAAAACACACATATGTTTTCAACTCGTCTTCTTGAAGTGGCTTCCATTTTTTATATGTATTTCTTTCTCAACTCTGGATGCCTTCAAAAGTGCAATGACGGGCTGAATTTATAGTACCTGAAAAGGGTGAGTAAAAATAGCACAAGTATCTTCCAAAGGACGATTAGTAGCGAAATAATATCGTGATAGTAAAAAAGGTCTAGATCCTGTCGGAGAAAATAAAATAAAACAACAAAACAAATTACAATTATTAAGAAAAGACAAAGAGATATAATATTCACAAGAAAAGTAACAGCTTGATTGACGTCTATGCGTCAGGGACAAGTTTCCCATCCAATTTTCTTATAAACTGACAAACATGGTCTTTTTGAGTCAGATTCCCAAGACTTAATTGTTGTCTTTCTTTTTGGAATTATGTATGTAATTTGCGAATGGCTATGTGAACATATCCACTAGGATGCGTTTCAAGAGTTGAAGATATATCATCTAAAGACTCCTTACTCAAGCCATCCCTAATGAATTTAATTTTGTCTTCGCGATTATCAGACACCATTCCTAAATAACGACAATGAGTATTGCAATTCCAGCGTGCACATTTATAACAAACACTCATTTTCTTAGCTCTACGTTTCTTTCCATAGGTGCTTCTTCCAAAACCAGGCAGATGTGAAATAAAAGAGTCAGAAGACTCACCTGCCAATCAAACTCGTGCTTCAATTAACCAACGAATGTCAGTAGGAATACCTTTAATCATCAGTAATCTCATCCGTTCCAAGCGAGCTTTGTAAACTTTCATCAGAGATTTTTGAGGGAGAGAAGGAAATTGCTTGTGAAGATTTATGAGAGCTTCTTCCATCTTGAAATGAATAAACCTGCAAAAATTAAACACACAAAAAATAAAACACACCAGATCACAATATATACAAAAATTGCATGGGTTGCCTCCCTGCTAGCGCTAAGTTTAGAGTCGTCAGCCAGACTTGACTTCTCGAACGTTAAACTGGATCTGAAAGTGTAACACTTTCTTTTTGTCGCTCAAATGATTCTCCCCAGTAGTGCTTGACACGCTTGTTTTTAACCTTGAAAACATTGAATGTTACTTCTTGGTCATGTACCTTCATGGTTAGTTCTCCTTTTTGTACATCAATAATGGTTCGACCTGTAGCCAAGAATGGTCTCCCAAGGATGATTGGCACGTCTGCGTCTTCCTCAATATCAAGGACAATAAAATCTGCTGGGAAAATGAATTTGTCAACCTTAACCAGCACATCCTCAACTACGCCTCTTGGAAATACGAGCGTTCTATCAGCAAGTTGTAGTGAGACTGAAGTTGGCATTGTTTCTCCAATCTGTAATTTCCTGAAAATAGAAAAAGACATCAAGTTAACACTAGAACCTAAATCACACAGAGCCTTACCGAAGTCATGTTCTCCCATGGTGCAAGGAACAGTGAAACTGCCAGGATCTTTCAACTTTGGAGGAAGTTTCCTCTGAATGATAGCGCTGCATTCTTCTGATAATGCTATTGTCTCATTGTGGGACACGAAAACTGGACGACGCATGCTGTCCCGGGCTCGCGGCCCGGTCGGGAGTACGGAGTAGCCACGGGGGACTAAACCGGAGAATAATGAAGTCGCCACCCGGTGTGAACCGGGAAAATGAGATTTAAGGCCGCACTCACCCCTCGCAAGGGAAGACCTCAAACCGTTGGGTTTGGAAAGCTCCCTTACTTATGCCACTTGTAATGAAAGGATTTATGTAATAATTTAATCAGGCTTAAGTAGCACTTATTTCCAAGAGTATCATGCTTCTAAATTCACATGTACAAAATAAAACTTATACCTAAGTTTACATATATTTCACATCTAAGATTGCATGCTTGAAAGTACATCAAAGGAGCGACAAACATACAACTTCACTGGCATATTATATTCAAGAAAACACAAGCACACATACTAACCACACAAGCACACGTGTGAGCACCTTCCCAAGTGGTACGTGGAATTGTATCCCAAGTACAGACCATACTACCGTCCATTCAGAATCAGCTACAGAATTTATGTCTGGGTTTCCATCCGATATACCACAAGAAATAATACTCAAATGTTATCATGACATAGGTATATGAATCGTAATACATTAAACACATTGTATTCATACATGTGGGGATAGCTACTAGGAAAACTATGTATGAAATATAATGAAAAGGACTCAGTTCAGTGGGTGCGCGTTCGCGTAGCGTTCGAGAACGCGTTTGAATGGTAAACAGAAGGTTCACGTTCGTATAGCGTTCGAGAACGCGTTCGAACAGAACCAGACCCGATGCATGATAAGACTAAGAAAGTGCGTGTGCGTTCGCGTAGCGTTCGAGAACTCGTTCGAACGGTAAACAGAAGGTTCGCGTTCGTATAGCGTTCGAGAACGCGTTCGAACGGAACCAGACCTGATGCATGCAACACAAAGAATAAAGACAACAATGTCAAGCTCAGTATGTCCGATTAAACGTATCTTGCATTCAACCGAACACACATCAACCGGCGCGGCAAAGCATCGTGGTAAAGGGCTTTGACCCCTCCCCATAGGGGATCTTTCATTCCACTTGCTAAGCCCATGCGCTCGATTGAATCATGCATACAAAGAATTAAAAGCAATAATATCAAACTTGGTATGCCCGATTGAACGTATCTTGCATTCAACCGAACACACATCAACCGGCGCGGCAAAACATCGTGGTAAATGGCTTTAACCCCTCCCCATATGGGATCTTTCATTCCACTTACTAAGCCCATGCGCTCGATTGAATCATGTATACAAAGAATTAAAAGCAATAATATCAAACTTGGTATGCCCGATTGAACGTATCTTGCATTCAACCGAACACAAATCAACCGGCGCGGCAAAGCATCGTGGTAAAGGGCTTTAACCCCTCCCCATAGGGGATCTTTTATTCCACTTACTAAGCCCATGCGCTCGATTGAATCATGCATAAATAAGCAACATGCAGAATTCAAGTGACGAAAAAAATAAATAAACCAAAGCAACAAAAAACAAAAGAGGGTGCCGTTTACTCAAGCGGTACGTGGAGTTGTATCCCGAGTACAGATCATACTACCGTCCATTCGGAATCGACTATGAAATTTATGTCCGGGTTTCCATCTGATATACCGCGAGAGTTGACACATCTCTCATTTTATTCCAAAGCCACAACATACAACATCTCATAATTCATGCATATTTATCTAATCAAGGGCCACAACATGCATTTCAACATGACAATCATGCAAACAATACTCAATAGATAATACAAATAAAAAAAACAAAAAAAAACGAGTGTGAAAGATACCCTCAGGTCTAACCTTTTTGCCAACTTTCGGGCTTGCGTTTCACGGACGTCGGAAGAGTACAGCTCCTCAACTTCTTCGGTTCACTGGTTTAGCGTCCTAGCTCACTGTTTTTCTGTTTTGCTTGCTGTTCGGTCTCTGTTCTGCTGCTATTCGGTCTCCATTCTGCTGCTGTTCAGTCTCTGCTTTGCTACTCACTGTTCAGGTCACCTGTTTTGACGTTTCAACGAACTGTTCCGAGTGTTTTTCGTGGTTTTTTAGTGTAGTTTTGTGTGGTTATTTCAAGGATTATAAGTGCAGTTTATGTTACTGTTTTAAGGGATTTTAGGGACTGTTTTGGGAGTGGTTTGGGCTGGTGTCCAGGCGTGTTTCAAGGGCTGTTTGGGGTGTGTTTGGGCCGCTGTTTGGAGGTATATTTTCGGTGATGGAGGGCTGCTGTATGGGGGAGATTTTTGGTGATGGATAGAGGTTTAGGGGGGTGCTGTTTTCGGTTATGGAGTGGATGGGATGAATGGAATTGTTTGTGTTCTTCTTGTTGCTATTGCCGTGAGTGGCTAAGGCTCTTTGTGTTGTGATTTTTGTGTGAGTTAACTGTATGAGCCAGGGGAGTGCATGTCTTGGTTAGGGGTTGTTTATATAGAGAAGGGCTAGGGTTTCACCTTGTCTCACAAGGAAGGATTTGATTTTGTGTTGAGCAAGGAAAGTCAAAGATTGAGGGAGGACAAATTTGGCTTAGATTAGGAATACAATATCTTTAATTTGTTATGATTGATTTTAATTAGGCATGACATCCTTTTAATTTAGTATGTGATTTTGTTTAGTTTGGTATATAATATTTGATTTATCTTTATTAGGTATGATTATATTTTATGTTTTATTTAATTGGTAAATGATTTAATTATTTTATTTAATATTTAATTTAATTTCCCATGTGTTTTAAATGTGTTTTATTAATTGGGATGTATTTTATGGGCTTTGGGGGGCTAATTGGGCTGGGGTGCGAGGCTAGCAGCAAAAGCAGAAATATTGACTCTGTTCGAACGCCCATTCGAACGCTACACGAACGTCCACAATCTGCCTGACGTTCGAACGAAGTAACGAACGCAGCACTAACGAAGATAGTGAACTTGTGAAATGAACTTGATGACGTACTTATTCTGAATTTCCCATTCCGACCTCCGTTTCCCGCAATATCCTTAGCTAAAAAGGTAGTGCCTCCAACTGAGACTCATCATCGGGTTTCACATGCGAAAATGCAATGCCTACACTCATAATCTCCCAATCTCCGCTTTCGTGAAAGAATGTCTTTCATGAATTTGGCATAGCTGGGCATTTGTTCCAACGCTTCTGCAAATGGAATGTTGATATGCAGCTTTTTAAACACCTCCAAGAATCGAGCAAACTGCTTGTCTAGTTTATTCTTCTGAAGACGCTGAGGAAAATGTGGAGGTGGATTGATCTGTTCTTTTTACTTTGCTTCTTTTTCCTCCATCTGTTGCTTTGTTTCTTTTGGAAAATCTTCAATTGTTGTTGCCTTGATTCCAACATCTTTGTTAATTTCAGTACCGCTTTTTAACATGATGGCATGACATTGCTCCTTCCCCATGTTTCTTGGATTTGGCTCTGTGTTGCTAGGAAGGGTACCTGGCGGTCTGTAACTCTGAGCATTGGCCAGTTGTCCAATTTGATTCTCCAGTGCTTTAATAGAAGCTGATTGACTTTGAATTAATGCTGCTTGGGATTGAAACATAGCATCATATCTTGCTGCTTGAGATTGAAACATAGCATCATATATTGCTGCTTGAGAGTCGTGTTTTGCTTCTATCTTTTTCAAGTGGGTCAACACTTCTGTTATTCCTGGTTCATTTGCATGTTCCTCACTTTTGTTCTGTTGTTGGAATCCGGGTGGTGGATTGTTCATTTGCCCTGAATTGTTGCTCCATGCGAAATTGGGATGATTCCTCCACCATGGGTTGTAGGTGTTGGAATATGGATTGTTCCCCTGTCTGTTGAAATTATTGACATAATTCACCGTTTCTTTATGTTGGTTGAAAGATTCTGACTCAGGTGCTCTTCCAAATGGTGAACTTGTGGATCCACCATTAACTTTTATGTTAAGAGTTTCCAGATTTTTGCAAATCACATCCAGCTTGGAATTCAGTGCTGTGTTGGCTCCAACTTCATAAATTCCTGCAATTCTTTGGATCATGCTCCTTTATGTTGGCCATAAAGAATTATTGTTGGCCATTTCTTCGATTAGGTCCCAAGCTTCATCTTCTCTTTTTGCCATTAAAGCTCCTCCAGCAGCAGCATCGATTGTGGTTCTCATTATTCCAGAAAGTCCATTATAGAATGTTTGGACTTGAAGCCATTTTGGAATCTCATGGTGAGGACATTTCCGGAGCAAATATTTATACCTTTCCCAAGCTTCGCAGATGGATTCTGAATCTTGTTGTACAAAGGATGTGATGTCATTCCTCAGTTTTCCGGTTCTGGCTGGTGGAAAATACTTTGCAAGAAATTTGGTGGCTAAAATGTTCCAAGTTGTGATGGAACCTGCTGGAAGTGAATGTAGCCAAGCTTTTGCTCTGTCCTTCAAGGAATATGGAAAAACTCGCAGTCTCATTGCTTCTTCTGATGCTCTGTTGTAGTTGAACGTGTCGCAAACTTCCAGGAAGTTACTAATGTGGGCATTAGGATCTTCAGTTGCATTCCCCCCGAACTGAACTGACTGGTGAATCATCTGAATGCATATTTTGATGTCACACGCATTTGCTGGTAAGGGAGGAAGTACAATACAGGAAATGAGTCTGTCAACCACCGGAATGGTTCTGTCTCGAATGGGAATTGGTGGTGCAACATTCAAAGGTTTAGGTTCTATGTTAATGATTGCTTATTGGCCTTCTCGCCTTTCCCTTCTCAACTGTCTGATGGTTCTTTCAATTTCTGGGTCAAGCGGTCGGAGTTCAAAGCTTCTGATTCGTCTCATGTAGTTTCTGAGAACCTGAAACACAAGAAAACAAAAACAATAAGTAAAAAGAAATTAGATACAAGTAACGTATCTAACCCCTAAACTAATAGTAAAAGATAAATAAGTCCCCGGTAACGGCGCCAAAAACTTGACCGGCGTAAACACACACGTATAACGCAAGCGCACGTATCGTTCAAGTAGTATAAAAATATCGATCCCACGAGGACTTAATATCCAATCTATTAATCTTATGAGGTCAAATGATTACTAGTATCTAACATGTTGTTTGATTGATTTGATATGGTGACGATTCTAAATTTAAAAACAAGTAAATAAAATTGTTCGAAAGTAGAATTTAAGAAAATTCAATATTAAAAACTATCTAGGGTTGTGATTTCTTCCAATATCATTTTAAAGATGAAGTGGTTATCTTAAATTTGGGTAATATATTGATTTATTAACCTGGAACACTAAATTATGTGTAAGCCTCTGTCGATGGTCAGACACAAATACCCAGTTTAACCCAATTGAACCATATGTCTATGTCAACCAAATTATCTGGATTCATTAAGTTTAAGTTCCAATTATGACTACCCCCGCCCGACAGGTATATGTCTATCCTGTAAGGAAATCTATTAAAGGGTTATCTATCCTCAAGGAAGATCGTGGACTATTGAGTCTAAGGTCTTAAACTTAAAATCCCCATGTCTAGTTCATTTTAAGTTTCCCAGTTCAATTTTATTAATGGCCAGTTAATGAAAAAGCGTTAAGATTAATACTCAATAAATAAATCTTTATATTACCCAAGCTATAATCTAACCCCTTATAAACCGGTGATATTGGATTTCATCACAACCCCAGATAACTGGCTTAGTTACGACACATATTTACGGGTAGTAAAAAAAACTTAAATAAAATAAAAGACATAAAGTAAAATACTAAAAATTAAATACTGAAAATTAAATGACGGAAAGTAAAAGCTGAAAAGTAAATGCTGAAAGTAAATTGCTGAAAAGTAAATGCCGAAAGTAAATTGCTGAAAAGTAAATGCTGAAAGTAAATTGCTGAAAAGTAAATGCCGAAAGTAAATTGCTGAAAAGTAAATGCTGAAAGTAAATTGCTGAAAATTAAAGAAAGAAAAGTACTGTGCGTAAAAGTAAATTACGTAAAGTAATAACTGAAAAGTAAAGAAAAGAAAGTGCGAAAGCGGAAATTAATTACTGAAAGCTATAAATAAACAAACAAGATACAATCTTCTTAGTATTTAAGGAATTCCTTAGAAGAAAGTATGAATTTTACAAATGAAATGCCTTGGTATTTATAGGCAAAATTTTGCCTCCATCAAATCATCCACCAAATCAATTATTAATTGCTCCACCAAATCCATTATTAATTGCTCCACTAATCTCTTATCATGTTTGGTGATGATTTGATAATTTTTATTATTTATTTATTTATTAATTTATTTTTTGCTTTGAAAATGATTGAAAGTGACTTTAATAATTACACACAACACACTTCTGCATGGTTCATCAATTTCAGGCATGAAATCTTCCGAATTCGAAATTATTTTGTTCTTCAAAGTTGTAGATCTTTCAGTCTTCTTTAATCTGGGACTTAAATCAGCTCAATCCGATATCATAGTACAATGTTATGCCGAAATTACGACAGATGCACAAAACTGGAATTTCCAAAACTGCACTTCGTTAAAACGCCCTTTCAAGTTTCCAATCTCCAAAATTAATATTTCAAGTCCAATTTTTGCCCTTATTTGACCCACATTTCGTCATAAATGATTTCATTGTGTCCCAATATTATTTTATCTTCAAAATAAACTAAAACACATCAAAACGTTCATCAAACCCGAGAAACTAAACAAAATATTAAGTTAAAGGGGCGGTAAATATTGATATATTTTCCGCTCATCAGATTCTATGTTTCAATCCCAAGCAGCATTGATTCAAAGCCAAACGGCATATTTGAAAACACTCGAGAATTAAATGGGACAACTGGCCAATGCTCAGAGTTACAGACCGTAAGGTACCCTTCCTAGCAACCCAGAACTAAATCCAAGAAACATGAGGAATGAGCAATGTCATGCCATCACCTTGAAAAGCGGTATTGAGATCAACAAAAATGTTGGAGTCAAGGAAACTGTTGAGGAAGTTCCAAAAGAAAGCAGCGAAGCAGATCCACAGATGGAGGAAAGAGAAGTAAAAGTAAATGATCGAGAAAGATTCACTCCACCTCCACCCTTTCCACAACGTCTCCAGAAAAATAAATAAGACAAGCAGTTTGCTCGATTTATGGAGATCTTCAAAAAGCTGCATATCAACATTCCATTTGCAGAAGCGTTGGAACAAATTCCCAGCTATGTCAAATTCATGAAAGACATTCTATCACGAAAGAGAAGATTGGGAGATTACGAGACGGTAGTATTGACAGAAGAATGCAGTGCCATCATTCAGAGGAAGCTTCCCCCAAAGTTGAAAGATCATAGCAATTTCACCATCTCTTGCACCACATGAGAACATAACTTCGGTAAGACTTTGTGTGATTTAGGAGCTAGTGTTAACTTGATACCTTTTTCGATTTATAGGAAACTGTAAATTGGAGAAGCAATGCCCACCTCAGTCTCTCTGCAACTTGCTGATAGATCGCTCATATTTCCGAGAAGTGTAGTTGAAGATGTGCTGATCAAAGTCGACAAACTCATTCTCCCAGCAGACTTTATTATCCTTGACATGGAGGAAGACGAAGACGTTCCATCATCCTCGGGAGACCATTATTGGCTACAAGTCGAACCATTATTGATGTACAAAAAATAGAATTAACAATGAGGGTATATGACCAATAAGTAAAATTCAATATTTTCAAAGCCATGGAATTCCCGAGTGATGAAAAGAAGAAAGAATGTTTCAGACTTGATGTGATAGATGGTACCTTCCAGAAATCAGATGAAAAGCAAAGTTAAACTGACAATCTTAAAGCATGTCATCTGCTTGAAGATAAAACGTACTGCACACTGAACAAGTTAAATCTTGAACTGCAAGAAACTGAAGAGAAACAGTTCCACCAACTCAACAAATTGGAGGAGTTTCACATACAACCTTTTGAGAATGCCAAACTTTATAAAGAAAAGGCCAAGAATCGACATGATGAGAAATTAGAGCGCATACAACTGGAACCGGGGCAGCGGGTATTGTTCAGAAAATCAAGGTTGAAATTTTTCTCTGGGAGGTTGAAATCACAGTAGTCAGGTCCGTTCTTAATCACCCAAGTTTACTAGATAGAGTCGTTGAGTTACATGATCCCAACTCCACTGACAGTTGACTACAAGTCAATGATTAGGCAATCGATATTTTCTACTCATTGACTGGGGGATACTTACATACTATTTGAATGTCGTAATCTTAAATTAAATCAATAAAAACAATGCACTTTTTCTCCAATATTTTGCAGCTAGTCGGGGGGATTATGGTTTTTTTAAAGTGACACTCTATCTTATAAGAAATATTTCACAAGTGTTAGAGCATTTATCTGGTTCGAAAGGTTCCATGATATCGACTAATAAACTCGACCGACTGGATATAGAGCTCAACTGGCCCAAATATTCCAGCCTATCAAAGCCATTCAACTTGGCATGTTGAAATTTGTTACAAAGATGACTAGACCATGGCCTTCAATTAGCCTTAATGGTCCAGTCATCAAAAGAAATAAAATATTCATTCAAGTGTAAAAAGGAGTAGAAACAAAGATACTTCACAAAATAACCAAGTCATTTCCATTGTTATCAAAATGATTACAAAATCACACCCACTAACGGGGCCATCAATACAAGAAGTTTAAAGAAACAAAAAGTTCAATAAATAGTAAGGGAATCAGTCTGCCCACCTTGCTCTTCAATCAGTTGTATAACATCACCCGATGAAACCCTCAAGTATGCTAGGGTCAGAGAAGATTAATTGGTTCTTCGACACCTTCACAGTCATGAACTCGGGACCCTCTTTAAGAACTTAAACAACCTTCCTATTACTTGAGTCTTCTTGGGAAAAAAAGGATCGGAGCTCTTGGAGTCCTCTCCCCTACGGAGCAACTGGTGACTGACTTGTCCCTAGCCTTCTTGGCCTGTCTACGAGCCATTACCTCATCTACATTGGGAAGTCTGAAGCCATGTGACATAAGTTCCTCTGCCAAAATAACTTTCCTCGGTGTTACTGGCTCGATGAACATCGACTGGAACCCCAAGTTTTTCAATTGACCAATGAGAGATTAGGGCAATATTCAAATCAGATAATCGGGCTATGTAATACTACGTGACAAAAAAAAAAAAAAAAAACTTTTTTTTAAGGGGCCGTGACATATTTTTTTTTTCACCATTTCTTTCTCTTCCATTTTTTTTCTTTCTTTCTCTTTCCTTCTTTTCTCCCAAATACTCTCTCTCTCAGCTAAAACTTTAATTCACCGTTGCCGCTCCTCCGCCGGTCACCTTCAGCCACGCGCCGGTCCATCGGAAAGCTGCCGACGTCAGCTTTCCAGATCCGCCAAGATCGAGCCGAACGGACGCCAGACATTCCTCCACGCGCCGCCTGAAGAGGACGAGTCGTCGGCCACCATTCTGCATTTTCCGGCCACTTCCGATCACTTATGACGGCCACCTCCGGTGAGTGGGTACTTTTCAGGCCAAGATCTTTCCAACGCCAGTGGTCACTTCCTGATCCGACATCGTTTGGGTTGTTTTCCGTATTGCAATTACCGGTAATTCGGGATTTGTACTGGAAGTTGAGATCCGACCGTTAGATCGGCGATCCGAATGTATCAGATTGTTGCTCTCGATTATACGAGCGTTTTGGTATATATATCCACCGTTGAAAGTATCTGGTTGTGGGGCCCGCTTTTTGGTAGTGGGGCCCGATTTTCGTTGTGGGGCCCGCTTGTCTCGTTAAGAGTATCAGCAAGTTCCGAAGCCGTTCTTCGCTGTGATCCTTGAGATGTTGCTGACCAGTGGATCTTTATTTGAGAGGTTTGGAGATCGTTGGAGCTCGGTATGTGATTATTATCATTTTGGGGGTGTAAATGATAGAATTGGAAAGTTTTGGACATAATTATAAATTTGCATAATTAAGAGGGTAAAATTGTAAATTCTGGCTTTTAGGGGTTAAATAGTAATATTTAAGAATTGTAGGACTATTTGGGCATATTAGAAAGTTTAGGGGTTAAATCGTAATTTTGGATAATTGAGGGACCTGATCGTAATTTTATATTTTTCAGATTCTTAGCGAGAAGATAGATATATTAAGGGCTTTTGCATGGATAGAGGTAAGTACACTCTGTGGTGATTCTCTTAACATATTGTTTGATGATTGATGGTTGTTGTGAGAGTCGGTATATATATATATATAAATATAATGGTATATTATATATATATATATATATATTATATTATATATATTTTGTTGAGATATATATTGAGATATTAAAAGCATGATAAATATGAAATCATGATTGTTGAGATGAGATTGATGGATTGGATGCGAGATGTGGTTGTGTTTGATGATGTGTGCTGTTGTGCTATGTTGCCGGGTTTTGTATAATAGTGGTCGGATTTGAGATGATGTGATGATACATCAGATGGTATGAGATGATGAAAACCTTGGGAGTTGTGATGAGGTACTCTCCCATTGGTTTTTGATTTGGGGGTATACGGGGACTCCCCCATGGTTATATTTCACTCACATTTTGCGAGTTGATATTTGGAAACCTTGGGAGTTATGATGAGGTACTCTCCTATTGGTTTCAATCCTCTGTTATACTAAACCCGGATTAGCAACCATGTTTGATGGATGTTTGTATTGTTGTGGGATGATTGTTGTGATGATATTATATATATGTTATTTTCATATATGGTATTATAATATAATAAATAATATACATATATATTTATATATGTTTGTTGGAATTGATTGAGTCCGATAGCATAAGAACATAATGGTGAAAACTAATTTGATATAAATTGAAATATTGAGTACTATGTGATTTTGAGATGGGTTGATGGATGATATGAGATGAGATGTGTTGTTGTGAGTATGTTCTGCCTGAGATAGCTGTTATATATCTGAACTGATATTTTCATATATAATTACCATATATATTATACATATATATATAACCTTATTTTGTTGGTGAGGTCATGTTGAGAGAATGAGTGTTTACTTGCTGAGCTTTTTAAGCTCACTCCCCTCTTCCCCCAAACATTCCAGGTAATTCGCGAGCACAGTAGGAGCAGTACCAGATTTGGATCCACGTGCCACAATGTATTTTCGGGTTGGTCCAGACATTTGAGTCGTCACTTGTATATTATAAAGACGTGTTGTAAACCATATTTTTGATGTGTATTCCATGTATTTGTAATTTATGATGTATTATTGTGTGAAATCAAATGGTGGGTTTGACATTTAGATTGGTCGAGCTGAAGTTGATCGCAGACCTCTTTCTAGGGTTGGGCCTGCCCTAGGGAGGGGGTCGTGACAGATTTGGTATCAGAGCTTAGGGTTTTAGGTTCTGTAGACATATTGCATTAGATGAGGGTATTAAAATGGTAGATTTGTGTCCGTAGTAAAATGTCTGGACGTGGCCGTGGTACTGGTACTCAACGTGGGAGAGAGATAGCGTGACGATGCGTGAAAATTGTCGAGGAATAGTATAGAAAGACTTCACACTTAGTCGATAGATCTTGAATTTGATATAGCTTATCTGGTATTCCGCTGATTGTTGATGATATTGATGGTTCTAGACTTATACATCCAGTAGTTCTGACAAGTTGCCCACATCGCTGTTCCTGTAGTTGTATCTGACGTGATTTCTATGGTTGTACCTAACATGAACCTCATGTCGCAGTTATAACATCGTTGTGAGTTAGTAGGTCGAAGACATTAGAACTTTGGTGTTCGAGAGATGAGAAAGAAGACTTTGTTGATACTCATATTTAATTAAACAATATTTATGATTACATTATGGAATATAACAACTTGGTTGCGTTGCAAGGACAGGATCATCTTCGAATTGATAATTTCCCATTGACGTTTCGCACGTAGAGACATAGGAATGAGGCCGTCGATGATTTGGATTTCGAGACTGTCAGGAAACTTGATTTTGTTGTAGCTTGAACGATACTTCTATATGACTCTTCGATAGTAGTGAAGAGTTGCCAGTCTTTATCATTGGTATTATTTCTAGACTTCGACGGATTGAGTCTGCGGAGAGAGCTCTAAGATCACATGAATGGTGGAAAGTAATATCTTCTGGGAAAATATCATCGTATCCATAGTAAGCTCTAAGCTTCGGTCTAGATGGCCAACTAATGAGTCTCCAATTAGTGAGTTGACGAGATGGTATGATTCTTATAAGATGAATTGGGTGGTAAACGAGCGAATAATCATCCGACCATTCTGGAGTAATGGTTTCGATCCAGACGGTAATACTTTTGTGTCGTTTATACCATCGATGTAAAATATTACTGACAAATGGAGGAAGTTCACTTAGGCTGGCTTCTAAGATACCAGGATAGTTGGGATGGATTGGACTTGGTCCAAGAATAAATCCATTTAGGAAACCAAGTTCAAACAAGGTGCCGAGACTCCACTGGCAATGATTGAAGAAATCATGGCTATTGATGAAAACTGTGGAATGGAATCTGTGATACCCACAGTGAACAATCACAGAATTATTTTTATATTGGATTAAACCATCTGTTTTTCCATTCCAAATGGTTCTAAGAATGTAACACAATCTCAAGAAGTTTGTAGGAACTCTTGCCACGATATCCATTGCAATCTCTTTGGGCAAAAGAGCGGATGGAGCTTCATTGAGACATTTGTAAATATCTCTCCAAAGATCTCGAACATATTTGGAGTCTATAACTACTTGATCTATGACTGGCCATTTACAAAGCTTTTGGTATATCACCTTAGCTCTGACGGATCTTGAACAGGGGTTAGGATTGGCAGATGAGGATGCCATTAAAGAAGTTTTGAGTAATTCCTTAAGAACTCATGCATCTCTTTATAGGAAGAGATTTCTATAATTCTCCATGATTAGATACTTTCACAGTATTCATGCATAATTGGTAAGGATAATAATTATCGCGATGATAAGAGGTAAAACAGGAATGTGAGGGACCTGCAAATCCTCTTTTTAGTAGTGGGAATCTTAAGATGATGGATTATGCGTAAACTTCCAAAAGCTCTTTACAGATGTTGTTTGAGTATGACCCATTGGTGGAGCCCTTTTCTTTTGGAGACATGATAGCTGGTTTGTAAGTTGCGGTACAGGTTAGAATAATAATAATTCGGGGCATTATTCATATGATGGTGAGTGTGAGATGTATAATGATCGTTAGAGTTTGAAATATTTTTCCACTGAGAAACATTTGAATTTTGGAGATAGACACTTTGGATAGAGTTTCTAAGTGACTATGTTGGATAGAGTTTCTAAGTGACTAGATTGTACTATTGATTATCATTCTTGAAAGGTCAATGAAGTTACTGATACACCGAGTAGGAAAAATGTGATTAATTTTTTAGAGTTAGACAGAGAATTTTTGAGGAGATGACATTGGTAAGTTTGACTTTTGGAATGTTCGATAGTGGGAGTATTCTAGTCAATATGAAGGTTCGACACACTGTTAGATAAATTTCTTATAGAACTAGTGATTTAACCAATGTGGAAAAGGGAGAACAGATATTGGAATGAATGAGATTACTACTTTCAGATTGAGTTCAGAGAATGTATAATTATTAATGATAAAGTCGTGATACCATATACTAGAAAACTCAAGTGGGAGATCTTGGATGAGACACACGATAATCATTATTATATGAAATTTGAGAGCACTAAGATGTATAAAAATCTAAAGAAGACTTATTGGAGGTTGTGAATGAAGAGAGAGATTTAAGTGTTTA
This sequence comes from Zanthoxylum bungeanum, assembly GCA_019454045.1. Taxonomy (NCBI): domain Eukaryota; kingdom Viridiplantae; phylum Streptophyta; class Magnoliopsida; order Sapindales; family Rutaceae; genus Zanthoxylum; species Zanthoxylum bungeanum. The sequence continues at coordinate 126,565 of SKCR01039799.1, forward strand.
TATCTCGGTGTTTAGTTTGTCAGTAGGATATAGGAGAGCATCAACAACTAGTTGGATTACTCCAGTCTTCAACTAGACCTGAGTGGCCATGGGAAAATATCGTGATGGATTTTGTGGTACGACTATCGAGGACACATTTTGGTTATGATGCAATTTGTGTAGTAGTGGATCGATTGTCTAGGTTTGCTCATTTCCTACCGATTCGAGTTACGTGGGGACCAGAGAGACTAGCAGAACTGTATGTGGAGCAGATTGTGCGGTTACATGGTGTACCCTTATCGATTGTATCAGATAGAGTTGTCGGATTTACTTCTCATTTTCGGGAGAGTTTCTGGAAGTCTATCGGATCAAAGATTTCTACGAACACCTTATTCCACCCTCAAACTGATGGTAAGTCAGAGTGGATTATTCAGACATGGTCAGTCAGAGCGAATTATTCAGACGTTGGAAGATCTGTTGAGATTGTGTGTTTTGATATAAATGGGAGTTGGGGTGAACATTTGCATTTGATCGAGTTCGCCTATAACTATAGCTTTTGACTAGAATTGGCATGACTCCATTTAAGGCTTTACGAGAGAGGCGATTTAAGACTTTTGTTTGTTGGGGCGAGGTTGGAGATGGACAGATTCTTGGCTCAAACTTGGTAGATATGACATCTGAGGATCAGGTTGATCCGAGCGGGACTATTGGTTGAGTAGAATCGAGAAAAGAGTTTTGTAAACAGTATGAGGTATGATCTCGAGTACCAAATTGGGGATACAGTATTCTTGAAAATTTCTTATTGGGAGGGAGCATTGAGGTTTGGTCGGAAGAGAACGTTTTCTTCGAGATGTAATGGTTCTTTTGAGATTTTGAAGAGAGAGGGAAAAATGACGTATCGTCTAGCATTACCATCGGAATTAGAAAGGGATTCATAAAGTGATTCGTATATTCGTTCTAACGAAGTTTGTACCAGACTATTGTCACATTTTAGAAAGTTAACCGTTGGGCCTGAGCAAGAGCTTGACATACGAAGATCAGCCCGTGGAGATCATAGATCAAAAGATTCGAGAGTTGAGATCCAGATGTATTTCTCTTGTAAAGGTTTTGTGGACTATCATCACATTCAGGATGCAACTTGGGGAGTGGAACAGGATTTGAAGGAGAAATTCCAGAACTATTTGAGGATTTAGAAATTTCGGGGATAAAATTTTTGTAAGGTGGGTAGATTGTAATACTACGTGACCAAAAAAAAAAAATTTTTTAAGGGGCCGTGACACATTTTTTTTTCACCATTTCTTTCTCTTCCATTTTTTTTTCTTTCTCTTTCTTTCTTTTCTCCCAAATACTCTCTCTCTCAGCTAAAACTTTAATTCGCCATTGCCGCTCCTCCGCCGGTCACCTTCAGCCACGCGCCGGTCCATCGGAAAGCTGCCGACGTCAGCTTTCCAGATCCGCCAAGATCGAGCCGAACGGACGCCGGACGCTCCTCCATGCGCCGCCTGAAGAGGATGAGTCGTCGGCCACCTTTCTGCATTTTCCGGCCACCTCCGATCACTTTCGACGGCCACCTCCGGCGAGTGGGTACTTTTCAGGCCAAGATCTTTCCAACGCCAGTGGTCACTTCCTGATCCGACATCGTTTGGGTTGTTTTCCGTATTGTAATTACCGGTAATTCGGGATTTGTACTGGAAGTTGAGATCCGACCGTTGGATCGGCGATCCGAACGTATCAGATTGTTGTTCTCGATTATACGAGCGTTTTGGTATATATATCCACCGTTGAAAGTATCTGGTTGTGGGGCCCGCTTTTTGGTAGTGGGGCCCGATTTTCGTTGTGGGGCCCGCTTGTCTCGTTAAGAGTATCGGCAAGTTCCGAAGCTGTTCTTCGCTGTGATCCTTGAGATGTTGCTGACCAGTGGATCTTTCTTTGAGAGGTTTGGAGATCGTTGGAGCTCGGTATGTGATTATTATCATTTTGGGGGTGTAAATGATAGAATTGGAAAGTTTTGGACATAATTGTAAATTTACATAATTAAGTGGGTAAAATTGTAAATTCTGGCTTTTAGGGGTTAAATAGTAATATTTAAGAATTGTAGGACTATTTGGGCATATTAGAAAGTTTATGGGTTAAATCGTAATTTTGGATAATTGAGGGACATGATCGTAATTTTATATTTTTCAGATTCTTAGCGAGGAGATAGATATATTAAGGGCTTTTGCATGGATAGAGGTAAGTACACTCTGTGGTGATTCTCTTAACATATTGTTTGATGATTGATGTTGTTGTGAGAATCGGATATATATATATATATATATATATATATATATATATATATATATATATATATTTATATAAATATAATGGTATATTATATATATATATATATATATATATATATTTATATTATATATATTTTGTTGAGATATAATATTGAGAATTAAAAGCATGATAAATATGAAATCATGATTGTTGAGATGAGATTGATGGATTGGATGCGAGATGTGGTGTGTTGATGATGTGTGCTGTTGTGCTATGTTGCCTGGTTTTGTATAATAGTGGTCGGATTTGAGATGATGTGATGATACATCAGATGGTATGAGATTGATGGAAAACCTTGGGAGTTGTGATGAGGTACTCTCCCATTGGTTTTTGATTTGGGGCTATACGGGGACTCCCCCATTGGTTATATTTCACTCACATTTTGCGAGTTGATATGGTTGGAAACCTTGGGAGTTGTGATGAGGTACTCTCCCATTGGTTTCAATCCTCTGTTATACTAAACCCGGATTAGCAACCATGTTTGATGGATGTTTGTATTGTTGTGGGATGATTGTTGTGATGATATTATAATATATGTTATTTTCATATATGGTATTATAATATAAATAAATATATATACATATATATTTATATATGTTTGTTGGAAATTGATTGAGTAATCGATAGCATGAGAACATAATGGTGAAAACTAATTTGAGATATAAATTGAAATATTGAGTACTATGTGATTTTGAGATGGGTTGATGGATGATATGAGATGAGATGTGTTGTTGTGAGTATGTTCTGCCTGAGATAGCTGTTATATATCTGAACTGATATTTTCATATATTAATTACCATATATATTATACATATATATATAACCTTATTTTGTTGGTGAGGTCATGTTGAGAGAATGAGTGTTTACTTGCTGAGCTTTTTAAGCTCACTCCCCTCTTCCCCCAAACATTCCAGGTAATTCGCGAGCACAGTAGGAGTAGTACCAGATTTGGATCCACGTGCCACAGTTGTATTTTCGGGTTGGTCCAGACATTTGAGTCGTCACTTGTATATTATAAAGACGTGTTGTAAACCATATTTTTGATGTGTATTCCATGTATTTGTAATTTATGATGTATTATTGTGTGAAATCAAAGGGTGGGTTTGACATTTAGATTGCTCGAGCTGAAGTTGATCGCAGACCTCTTTCTAGGGTTGGGCCCGCCCTAGGGAGGGGGTCGTGACAGGCTAAGGGATATATTTCTGAACCTTAGACACTGCACTTCAAAGAGGGTCAACTCTGAGTCAAATTTCTTCTATAAGATAACGCCAACTTCTCTCCCTTTTATGAACCTCGAGTATGCGTTTGATCTTCGCATCGACAATAAAACAACCATAAAAGAAACCACACTCACATAAAATAGCCTAATGTGAAAGGATCTTCTCTGGCCCAGTTGACCCAAAGATGTCATCACCCATTGCAAAGAAATATCCAGTTTGCCAATCAACCATATCATATATGGTCAGGTCAATCACCAGATGATCCCTCCATGGCCTTAATAAAATACGGTACCACAACTTATCTGAGATATATTCCTTCAAGTAGTACGAGTACCAGAGGTCATTGCACTTGAATGGCACTCCAAGAGTATAAGTTAGACATTCAACTCCCATCAGAATTCTCCAATTGTTAGCCATTAATTGAGAGGGTGTGACTCCAAAATTGTCAATTACTTCCCAGGCCAACCGAGGAATATGGAAATAGAGACCATTTTTAATGGAAGCTCATAGCTATCCATCTTGGTATGTCCTAGTCGATTTTCCTTATAAGAAGAAAACGTAAACTCTATTGGCTTAGGGATTTGGTAATTGAAATGTATTCGCCTCAGGGCATAGTCATTGAATCGACACCGAGGATTCTTGTATAAGATATTAGTCTCACAACCACTCGATTCTGGTTGCGATGCCTCTAATTGCATCTCTCTAGATGTACCTATTTCCAAACCAGGCGACCCTGTTGGGGCGGATATAGAACCCCTAGGGTCGGATCGGAGCCCCGCGCAATAGAAGTGGGTCTTGTTGGACAATTATGACCCATAACATCACTATTTGTACAAAACATGGTGTTGTTGTATAAATTAACTATGTGACAAAGGAAATTGCTCTTTTATCATTTGTAATTGGATTACCGGGATATATAAATGATAAAAGTCCATATAATTAGTTTCAGATTAATAAGATATGAGACAGTATTAATCCACTAAGGTTTAATCATTAAAATATCCCTAGTCGTAGTATTATCGAGATTGGAAATCGATAATGCGGAATAGACTAGTATTGCACTTGTGCGTGTTATGGGAGCATAACGACATAGTTCTCATATATTTGGGTATTGGATACTCATGCAAGTGTAATAGGAGGTTGTGTTTACCGATGATACGGAAACAGCTTCGCTTTGGATAGACCCCTCAGAATTCCATTGGTAGTATGACTATGTGTCTATGGAAGTCCGAATCAGGGTAGGTGTATTTGGTCTTAACCTGAGACTTGCATCGCTAATACTTGCGACAATCAATATACTTTGGTTTTGGTCGTCCAGGGCTTTAACAGGTTCTGTGTACGCCTCTTCTGGGTATATTGAGAATCGTAGTGTATTGGGTGTGATGTCAAGATGGAAATATCACTCTAGTCATATGGAGATGATGATCACGTAGGATATGGAACTAGTACTCTTATGTACTGCAGTCATCGGGATAATATGACTAGGTCATGATTATCCGATTATAGAGACTAGTTACCAGAGATCCGATATGTGCTTCGCATGGGACATACACAATTCCAGCCCCAGGCCTAGCATGTGACATCTGATACTGGATCGTAATACGCAATACTACGTATACTACACCTAACATAGATTACATATTCCTTAAAAGAATATTTCTGGAGAATTGGGTAGGCACGGTGCTTTGCTAGAAGCCAACCATGTCTTGTAAATCGGTAAGAACGTGGTACCGGGTACGCACGTATTCGGATATTCCGATGACCGGATTTACTGCCAACATATCCAGGGATCTCATGGGTCGCTTCCCGAAGATTCACCGATGACGTATGACTCGAACATAATTAATCTGGGATTAATTAGATGAGAGAGAAAATTATTATAGGATTAATTACTGAGAGATTTTATCTGGGATAAAATAGTATTTGAAGAGAGAGAACGATTAATTTGGGATTAATCGATAAAATAATATATATTCGATATATTAAATGAAATTAGATTTCATAACGGAATTAAAATTGGATTTTAATTCGGGCGAACGAATTAATTTTGAATTAATTCGAGTGCGACTTGAATAGTAATTTTGCTAGGCATAATTATTTAATTAAATTTGATTTAATTACGTTGCAACGGAAATTCGTTAATTCGGAATTAGTGAACCCAAACCCGGGATGTGTTCGCGGGGCCCACTCGGATTTTGAATTCAAGTGGGGCCCATAAGTCACATCACCTAGTCACTTTAAATAACTTTTTGTTGATGGGTTTTGGTGGGTTGTTGGTGACTTGTCCAACACACCAAGTTGGTGAGATGATGGATATATACCAACTATTGGTTTTGGTATATCATTAATTGATTTTGGAAATCAAACACAAGTCAACTCATTTTTCACCTTCTTCCTCTCTTCTCCATTCACGCCACTCTCTCTCTCTTGGACTAAGGCTTGGCCGAAACTCACCAAGGGACATTGGAAGATTTGTTACAAATTTTTCAAGAGCTAGCACTCAAAGGAGTCATTCAAAGGTGTTAGGGAAACCTACCATTGAGCTTAGAATCAAAGATCAAAGCTTGGAGCATTGATTCAACATTCAAAGAGGAGCTTGGAGCACAACACAAGGAGCAAAAGTTTTGAACTCTCTGCCAATATCCAAGCCGATCAAAGTGAGTATTTCCGCCATCTTGCTTTGCGTATTCACACATTTCATATGCTTAATTTGATCTTGGTTTGACCTGGAAACCCAACAGGTCTAACTTGTGGATTTATAATATAGGTGTTTTTTTTTAAATATTTAATATAAAATTACATTTTGTTACGAGTCTGTAGGATAAAACATGGATCAAAACGGAGTCCGGAAACTCCGAAACGGAGAAAATGAAGTTTCAGTGCTAATAAGCCCTCAACGCATAGCGACGTGGAGGGTTGGGCGTCGTGACGCCCAATATACGAGAGAAAACTATGAGAGCTCAATGTCTTGGCGTCGCGATGCGGAAAGGTGAGTGTCACGACGCTAGAAGGTCTGAATGCTCAGTGTCGCGACACTGCCCCGTGTAAAATATTGGCAGAGAGCATTTTCAACTTCAAATCAATTCTAAACACTTCCAATTTTCTCCAAATAATTCAATACACCTAAATTCTAATTTTAGCATCAAAACCATCATCAACACATGTTCTACAATAAACATACATGTATTCTAAATACATATATGTATTTATTTGAATCAAAACACAAACCAATTTAGAATCCCACAATGAAATGACTCATGAACAATTATGGGTCACTCAATGGTGGTCAAGTGATTCTAGAATGATATTCATAGGCCTAAGCTTTAATCTAGAGTTCCAACTCTTATTAATTGTTCCATGTCCAACATGAACAGATTTGACCCAATTATAAGCATATTGTGTTTATACTTCTAAAGCATCTATACACAATTAATTATCCTAATTTCAACTTCAAGTTATGGTATTATGTATCAACTACATAGTTCATCACTATATGTCTCACTAATGAAAACTCACTAATGAAGAACATAGCTTAAGAGAAGATCCAACTTACATAGCAAGCTTGATACAAAGATCCAATCTCATTCTCCTTGTTTAAATGGTTGGAGAACTTTCAAAGTTTAGCAAGCTTGACTCCAAGATCCAATCTTGATTCCAATGCTAGCAAACTTCACTCCAAGATCCAATCTTGATTTCTTCTTGTTGAAATACTGTAGAGATCTTTGAAAGCTTCTCTAAACATTTCTCTAACTTAGACTAATTTCTCTAACTCTTGCTTGTTTTTGATTTCTTAAGCTTGATTAAAACATTTGCTCAAGCTTGCTATTTATAGCAAAACTTAGGTAATTTTTAATTAATAAAAGTTCTAATCAACTTTTATGTGGACTTAATCTAATTTGTCCAAATATGTATAATTAGGTGTGATTAATCACCTTTGTCTACCATTTTGAATTAATCCAATTAAATCAAAACAAAGTTCAATTAATGGATTAGTTACATGTCTACAACTTTGATTTAACCCAATTAAATCAAGCTAAATACACCTATAATTACATATTTATAATTACCAAAATATCCTTAAATGGTAGAGATATTTATGAAATTATGACAAAGCCCATGCGTAATTTTTTGGATTAATCAAATTAATCTAATTGGGTCAAAGTAAATAATCAATGTTATCCAATATTACTTGATTATCTTAGTTGATAATTATAATATCGAATATTATTTATTTTAAAAAATTATCGACTACCCAAGTGCTCAACAGACATATTTCATATTGTGGTACTCTCTAAGTCCAGAAACGTTCGTCATATAAGCCTAGCATATATGTATGTAATTCGGACACCTCTGAATTCGCGAGAACACGAACGACTTTTCTGAACTATACAAGTCGAGGTCATCAGATATGTTTATCAATCTCTCTGTTGTAGGCTATCCGAGTTGTGCTTAGGAAATAAATAATACACAGTCAAATTTCCGAGGCGCACATCTCATGTAGAGGCCAGACCATGAAGAGTTTCTGACATACATGGCATCTAAATGTGAAGGATCTCACACAAAATCAATATTATCCTATAGTCAAAGGATCACATATGCTACTCGACTCGAGGAGATTCCTATTGACGGTGGTGTATACTTCCAACTATTAGGAATCACCTGGGATTCATTCAGTATTCACTCCAATGAATACCCACACGTCTATACGAGCTTTCAAAGCTCATGGTACACCGGATTAAACCATTGGAACTCCAATTCAAATATACGACATGTGCTAGTCTTCTAGGTTATAGGAATTAGATCGTATTCCAAAATCAACGACTACAAATATTTACTTTAAGAATAAATTATAATAGTAATATTATCCCAATGTCAGACCACCCAGTGTCCAGTATTACTAAATGACTATTCTAAGGTTGATGTCATTCTTAGCATATTTATACATCAATCTAATATGCATAATGACATTACCATTAATGGGGTTTGAAATGAAAATATAGTAATTTTATTAATAAATAATAAAATGTACAATATATTATTCGGATTGGCGCTCTAAGCACCAACTCCAACAGACCCAACCTCTTATACTTGCCATAAAGGTATCCCTGTTGACACCATCAATTGGGGGAAATCATCTGAGTCCTATATCCCTTCGGAACTACTACCTACATATTCTATAATTCTCAACACACCTTCAAGAGGAGACCATCTGAGGTCTAGTCGACCAAACTCTCCACTAACAAAATATGATTTGTTTCCAGTCGACATCTTATACCCTAAATTGGCATCTACCAATAGTTTACTCCCTACAACATATGAAACTACCCTGAACTAAAAAACACCAATCTACTAACTTTTCTCTATTCACTTGGATGAAATTCACCTAAACTACTAAGAACTTATGAAGAAAAGTAATAACAGATGAATAAACAAGGATAGGTTTGAAGAAATACCTCGAATGAGAGCTCGCCCCAAATTCACCTAAAATAAATCAAACTACCCTAAACTAAAAACACCAATCTAACAACCTTCCTCTATTCACTTGGATCAAATTCACCTAAATTACTAAGAACTTATGAAGAAAAGTAAAAACAGATGAATGAACAAGGATAAGTTTGAAGACTTAGCTCAAATGAGAGCTTTCCCAAAAAGCCACTAGCTTCGAAATTTTGGAATGATTAAAGAATGGCTTTACATCCACTATATAAAGTCAGTTAGCCATGTGTCATCCTTAGGTTACCTCGAACTATGAAAAAACCATTTTCCCGCCATACCAACAGTTTGCTTCCCGTTTGGTCACTTCAAGCAAACCTACAACTGTGTTGCACTAACACTTGAAAACTTCTTCACTCATCCTAATCGACTAAGAGAGATAAATTATGGACCTTCTTCTAGTCCAGTCGACTGAAGACATATCTTGGATGTTTATCTGGTCCAGTCGATTAAAGAAATCTCCTGAACTTTCATCTGGTCCAGTCGACTGAAGACATGTCATGGACCTTCATCTGGTCCAGTCGACTGAAGACATCTCATAAACCTTCGTATAATACAATCAACTGAAGGCATTTTCGGACATTCCCCAGAACATTCTTCGGGTTCAAACAACTCATTGACCTTCACCTGGTCCAGTCAACAGGACATTCCTCATAATCTTCATCAGATCCGCATGACTCTTGGACCTTGATTTAGTCCAGTCGATTGGAATCGAGGTGACATGACTGTCGCCTAGACTAACAAGGTTCACTCAAGCCAACTTCGGCTCCTTGGACATCCTTAAGGTCTACTAGATATTAAGTCGACTAAGAAATGTTACCACCCATACTAGTCGACTCAACTTATTCGTACCAAATACTCTCCAAAACAACAATCTTGACTTGGAGAGTGGGGGACAAACTGTAATGGTAAAATATGGCCCAATGTCATCAGACTAACTTGGCCAATCGACAGGGCCTTGATCCATCTAGAGATCCAGCCAAATGTATCTTGAATCGCTTCAGAAGTCCAATCGACTGAACTGACTTCTGGCCTATATAGGAATTCTAGTCGACTCCAATTCCAGCCGACCATGAGTACAATCGACTGGAATTCAGATGGCTCGATTTCCAGCCAACTTTGATTCCAACCAATTTACAACATATGAATACATTTCGTATTTCTAGTCAGATCCAAGTGAGAACAAGGATTGAGTCGACTAGCTGAGATTTCAGGAATCTTTCCTAATGTTGCTAAGCTGTCCAGTCGACATGATTTCAGCCCACGCGCAACAAAGTTCTATTTCTACTAGGACTCAAATCCCTACTTTTACAGGATAACGTGTGAGGAATTCGGGAGTACTTTGAATCATAAAAGGGAAACAACTACCCTAAGTAGAGTCAACTCGGACTCCTCTATAGGATTTCGAATCCTCTTAGGATCAGGATACCTAAATCTATAAATAGAGGGGTCCCCCAAGCCTACTAGATAAAACAATTGAACACTTCCAACTTTCACTCAGAATCTTCAGATTCAAAGCCCTTGCCCTCACTCTGCTCAAACATGCTCTCCCCACCGCGCTCACAATACTCAAATCGAGACATGAGGTAGCACTCTTGCCTTTTTTCTCCCAACCACCATCATCGTCACTGACTTGAGGGTCGAAGTGTTTACGGAAATCATCACACCGGTGGTCAGTCACTCTTCATTCATTATTCGTCTTTGTTTTGTAGGATTGTTGGTGCCCATTTCTCCGTTTAACGATCGATTGTGGATTGGAGGAAAGATTCAACGTCTACAATATCTAGGGGTGGCAAAACGAATCAACGAATCGAATCCTAAACGAATCGAATCGAAATATGATGGATTCGTATTCAATTCGTTTATTAAACGAATCCTAATATCAGGATTCGTATTCGATTCGTTTATAAACGAATCGAATACGAATATTCGTTTATTCGTTTAGTCAATGATATTATTTAATAAAATAAATTATCACACACTTGATTTACATTAATTTTTCTTAAATATATACATATGAAATATGTAATTAATATATTTACTAAAAATACCTCACCAAATATCGAAAATATTACTTTTTCTATGATAATTAGCTATAATTTCTCAAATATTAATTGAAAATTAACAAGAATTAGTAAATAAAAATAATAAAACGAATCCTAAACGAATAAACAAATCAATGAGCTTAAATTCGTATTCGATTCGTTTATTAAACGAATCGAATCGAATCGACTCATTTATTAAACGAATCCACTTTTTCAAACCCGTATTCGCTTTAAAGCGAATCGAATCGAACGAATAAACGAATCCTGACCCAAATTGACACCCCTTCAATATCCCACATGATATTTATTCCAAAATTTTACGTCATGTATATTCTTAAAATTAAGATTCAATTATATGTTTTTATTTAATAACCATCAATTATAACAACCTTCAATTTTGCTCAACAAAATAATCGGAATCCATATCTATAAACTACTGCCATTGCCAACAAAATCATTTTCTTCTACATTTGAAACATAAAAATAAAAGGGAAATTAATTCATACCCACACTAAAGATAGCGACAATATAAAAATTTTCTACTTTTAACATTTTTCCAACCAAAGTTTCAATTTCTACATTTTTTGGGTAGAAAATTATAATTTATAGTATGATTTTGGGTGAAAAATAAGTGTACGCAAAGCTTTGAGAGTGAAACTAAAAGTAGTACAAGCAAATACTATACATAGAAAAATGCGAAGAATTCACAACATTTCATACATTATAAACACTAATGTTGTCATTTTCTTTCCGAAAAATACATAATTAATTGTTTTCAACTTAAACCATAAAATATACATGGATCCATGATGAAGATAGATTGTGACCGATACAGACAAATCTCTCGCTTTATTTGCGAAAAATAATGATAGATATACTTTCTTAATATTTTTTTAGTAAGTTAATACATTGAATTAAATGAATTTATTAATTTACTATTTCGGAAAAACTACAGTGCTGAGTGCTCAATGATCTCCTTTGCAGCAGCTGAAGGGAGCTAAGGTGGGATTGTGTAAATGCCTTGATGCGATGCAATGCTACTTGTAATGTTTCTTCAGTGATATTGGCAAAGCAAATCCTGAACCACCCTGGTTCACTGCAATGGAAAGAAAATCCTGGAGAGATATTCAAACCCACATCAAAAATAATATTTTTCCACAGTTCCTCTTCAGCTTCAAATGTGTTGGAGACCAAAAGTTGTCTCATGTCCACCCAGCAAAACAATCCGGCATTACTCTTCAAGCATTTAATTCCTGAAGCTTTGAGTCCGGAAACAAGCATTTCCTTTCTTTTGACAAGCCTCTTCCGATTTTCCTTCAGGAATTTGCGTGTGAATTTCTTATCCGAGATCAAGCTTGTGGTAAGAAATTGTGTTTGAGAAGAAACAAGTCCGAAGCTTGACATTTTAGTCGCGGCGGATACAACTGTTTCGTTGTTAGTGTAAATCATTCCAATGCGGAATCCTGGAATGCTGAAATCCTTTGAGAGGCTGTAAACAGTGTGAATGCGGCTCCATAGATCGTCAGATTCGTCAATGTTACGGTCCATTACAGCCTCCATGATGCTTAGAAAGCTGTTGGGTGAAGAGTCAAAAACAGTGCCTGAATAAATTTCATCACTTACTATGTGAATTTTTTTAGCAATGGCGAAAGTAATGAGGTGGTTGAGTTCTTGCCGAGTCAAGGTTGTGCCTAACGGATTTGAAGGATTAGTAACCAATACCCCTTTAACTTTTAACTTAAGTTTTTGGGCTTGTTCATAAGCTTCTTCCAAGGCAGAGATGGTTATTCTGAAGCCATTTGAACTTGAGGAATGGATTGGAACAATTTCAACTCCAGTACGCCATTTAAGATCTCTATCAAATCTGTCCAAGAAATTTAAAAAAAAAAAAAATCGTCAACATTTCAACAACTTTTTGTGAAATTAAATTAATATTCACTTGGATATCATTGTTTAGTAGAGAGAAATTTGTGTTGACATTGAGAGAAACAATAAAACTAAACTAATATTTTATTGTGTTTCATGAAATAATAATTTCAAATAAAACAAAAAATCATCAAATGATTCATGAAATCGATCCGATATAAGGAAGAAAAACTTTTATTTAATTTGATTTTTGTAAAAGATAAGAGATAAATAAATCCAAATATATTTTTAATCTATTACTTCACAAAATCGAGTCAAATGATTATGTTTTAAAAGAGCTTATTTTTACCAACCAGATTATTTTTGTCAGTTTGCTCTCCACGTTTTAAAATAGCTTATTTTTGTCAACATTATGTGAAATGAAATTAATATACACCTGGATATCAGTTTGCTTATTTTTGTCAACAACTTTAGTAGAGAACAAATTGTGTTGACATTGAGAAAAACAATAAAACGAGATTTATATTTTATTGTGTTTAATAAAACAATAATTTCAATTAAAATAAAAAATAATCAAATAATTCATGAAACCGATCCTGCATGATAAAAAAATACTTTTTATTTGATTTTTTTTTTTAAAGATAAACGATAGATAAGTTCAAATATATTTTTAATCTTTTACTTTCCCAAAATCGAATTAAGTAGCTAAGTTTTAAAAGAATTTATTTTTGTCGATCTGACTATTTTTATCAGTTTGCTCTCTACATTTTAAAAGAGTTTATTTTTGTCAAGAACTTTATGTGAAATGAAATTAATATACACTTGGATATCATTGTTTAGCTGAGAACAAATTGTGTTGACATCGAGTGAAATAATAAAATGAGACCTATATTTTATTGAGTTTAAAGAAAAAATTTGTTTGTGTTGGTGTTTTTTTTATAAAAAAAAAAAAAATGAATAAGTCCAAATATATTTTTAATCATTTGCTTTCAAATTCGAATCCAATGACTACTTTTTAAAAGTATTTATTTTTGCCAACCTGATTAAGTCCAAATATATTTTTAATCTTTTGCTTCCAAATTCGAATCCAATGACTACTTTTTAAAAGAAATTACTTTTGCAAACCTGAATATATATATATACACACACAAATACATAAAAAAAAAAAAAAAAAAAAAAAAAAAAATGTACCCAGGGTAGTAGGGTGTGGGCAGAAGAAAAGCCTCGCCAAGGTCAGCAAGGCAAAACATTAGAGTCTCGTTGGCTGCAGTCGAGCCTGCTATGAGTACCAGCTTGCTCGGATCAAATTTGACCTTGTTGCCTCTTATTTTCGCCATTAACTGTACTAATTCCTGTATAGATACAAGAT